>BQNB010045970.1:4967-43984 GCA_026074375.1 Tanacetum coccineum | reverse complement strand
TTTAGAAAAAGATATGTAAGCCTTTTAGGGTTATCCTTGATATATAAAAAAGGAACCATAGGCATAGTAAGAAAAGAGTTCGACACAAGATCATAGAGATTATACAATATCATAGTTAGCAATCTATAATCCTCAAGAACACATTAATAAAGTTGTTCATTGTTCTTTTTAGTACATGTGTTAAGATTCCGCATTAACATATAGTATTCAGAGTCATTGTTTCTACATAGTCATTTGTATTTATACATCCTGGCTATCATCCTTTATAGGCTGACAAAGATCCATTCAGTTTATCAGGACTATCATTTTGTTTCTCAAGTTTTTAATTCTTACGGTTTGATATTTGTTTATCTCATCATACGCATTCTTCGATGCCACCAACCTCTTCGTTGCCGCCGTTGATGGTGTGTGGCGTTGGTGGTTGGTTGATGACGGTGGTGACATTATGTCTAACATAAAGGTATATTGAAAATATTTAATTTTCATGGTAGGGTTTTGTTATAATTTAGGTGTTTGCTTGATTTGAGAATATTCAATTTTCATATTAAATTGGGGTTTATTCTATTTTTGAGAATTTGGTTAGATCGAAATCTTCCAAATCCTGGGTTTTGTAAGGTTTTATAATAATTTTATTCATTTCACATAATACTGCCTCAACCCACAACTCTCTTCGATGTCACCGACCTCTTCGTTGCCGCCGTTCATGGTGTGTGGCGTTGGTGGTCGGTCGGTGACGTTGGCGTGCTTTGATGGGTGGTTTGTTTTGCGGGTGTTCTGATATGCTAGGGATTCACAGCTGGAGGATTTTTATAACCGAAAGGTATATTGAAAAGATTTAATTTGGGTATGTTATGTGGTGGTATAGCGTTTGTAATCAACGTGTGTCCCACACGTGGAAATAGATAAACAAGTTATATTATGGCTTTTTATATTGTCGTGAAATGATTTAGAATGTAATTTGAGCCCGTTTATAGTTTTGGTGGTGTGTTTGTGGGGCAGCTATACTTGGGTTGTGGTTGCAGCCAATACGGTTGTTTGGTTGTGACGGTTGTTTATGTTGAGGTTTTGAATGATGTGCGATGATTTTGTTTTTCAATGGTATGAGTGCATGCCATGATTCTTCTCTGATTTATCGGGGCTTACTTCTTGACTCACCTGCCTTTCCCTCTTTTTTGTTAGCTGTTACAATGATATGCAACGATGGGGTTTGGTTTTTGAATAATATGATTACATATGATGATTTTACTGTTGGGGTATTGTGATGGGGATTGGGCTTGACCTTTATTTAGGTTACACAATTTACAGAACTAGAAGATCCCTAATTCTCATCCTTTTCCTCTCTTTTGGTCCATCGGTATAAAACCCACAAAGGGTTTTGGGTTGTTGGTTTTTGGGTTGATCGTGCTATAAGAAACATAAGGGTTTAGCTTGCATTTGCTTATGCTTGATTTGCTTATCCTATGGCAGCTTATTATGTTTGCAAATTATGGGCGATGATGATACTTATAGTTGTGTGTTTGTTATTGATCACGGTGGGTGAAAGTAGCATGTATCTTGGCGTGGCAGCACCATGAGCATGGTGTTTGCAGCCATGGCGGGTTAGATACCCTTTTATCCGTATCCACACTCGCAAATCTGAGCCATTATGCGTTGAGGTTAGTCCAATAGAGAGTTTAAATACTTATTGCATTCTGAGAACGCAAGTTAGTTGTTTTTTGTTTTCTCATTTTAAAAACAACTTTAATGTCCATATATTGGCAAGGCACATAACTCTATTTGCAGTCATGGCGGGGCGAATTATTAGATTTGCAGCCATACACTGCATCCACACCCTGAGTTGCTTAGGCCTATAGTGCGCCTAACTTATGCTCTCTTTGTTGATGCTTGAAAGGTGGGTAAGACCCTGTTTGTAACCGACTATGTGTTTGTGGTGGGTAAGATCTGCTTTGTAACTGGATATGTATTTACGAGTATGAAGGTGGAAAACACTATTACAAAGAAAGCTCAAATTGATTTTCTACTTGAAGAAAGCTTAATCTGGTATTTAACGGAATTTCTCCCTATAACTTATGTGCAAGTATTAGCACGATATTGGATGACACATATGGTTTCATCATTTTTTCATGATTTAAACACTTTTGGCCAGTTAGTGATTAATTGTCGTTCCATGCCTTCACATTAGAATTAGAAAACCTTACAAAACCCAGGAACTCCGGGTGCATAATAAATGTTTCAACTCGGTTGACCCGACCCGCTATTAGCATTAAATGTCGGGTTTCATTAATTGTATTCCCGACCCGCTTCTTTGTTAATCGACACGTACCCATTAAATCTATATGTGGATAATAGATACTGACTGTCGATTGTGGTGCTGTGAATTGTTGTTTTTGAAAGAATCGGTTGGCTGCCCTAATTTTCAGGGTTTGGTAACTGTTGTCTAAATCCTATCAGGCATGTAACTTTTGTTTCCCAAGTTTTTAATTCTTACGGTTTGATATTTGTTTATCTCATCATACGCATTCTTTGATGCCACCAACCTCTTTGTTGCCGCCGTTGATGGTGTGTGGCGTTGGTGGTTGGTTGGTGACGGTGGTGACGTCAACATTTAATGCTCCCAGCTTTCCTAATTTTTTGTTAGTTCGATTAATTTGGATAGGCCAAGTTGGTGTTGTTGGGTATTTGTTAATTGCTACTTTTGCTGTCTCTTTTAACTTATGAGCTTATTATAACTTGAAAGTGGAAAATGCTCTCATAACCTAAGAAATAAGTCTTAGAAAATAAGCTTATGGTATATATCCGAGTCAAATAAGGCTATGTATGTAGCAAGTGCGGGGTAAACAATTGGTTTGTGTGAGTTTTTTTTCATGTGTTTTGGTGGATTTAGGCAACAATGAGATTATTTTGGTTGGCCGGCTAGGTTGCTTAATTTGCGGGCATTTGCTGATAATGAGGTACTATGTTTTGCCGGTGAATATGCTAACGAGTTGAAATAACCTTCTGCAGCCATTACGTGGCAATATATGTGAAGGCTATGTATGTGGCCAGAGCGTGTTAAACAATTGTTTTTGTGAAACTTTTTTTTGGCTATGATGATTGTTTTAATCTGAGAGAAATGAAGTAGGCCATTCAAGTTTTGACCGTAACTTGGCAGGCAATAACCGGATGGCATAGCATATAGGGCTGCTATGCAACCGGATTTCTTTGCAGCCGTAGCGGACTTAAGAAACTTCTATGAGCTAAGCACCATATACAAATCTGAGCCTAATCGTTTGACGATCCTTTATAACATTTTTTACGACTTTACCTTATCTGCAAATGAATTTACGGTGGAATTCCACGGTAACAACATCCACCTTAGTATCCGAAAATTCAGGTACTCATATACTTTTTACGCACTGACCGATCTTTTTGGTAATATAACTAGAGTTTTATGTCATAAAATCTGCAGAGCCACTGTGTGAGTATACATTGTTTTCTAACTTGATGTATCTAATGTGGGCGATGAAGACTTATTCGACCCACTCCTTTATTTATTGTTACCCTACCCGCCCCGATACGTGTATGCCACAAAAGAAGAAGATAACCCCACGTGTGTCTCTCTGTCGATTATTCATCAAACCATTATTCAACAGCACACAAATTCTCTTACACCTCTCGATTCTTATTGATATCCACTCTTTTAATGGCTTAATTCTCCTGTTTATTCAATAATTTTCGTCTTTTATTAGGGGTTTTGCGGGTTTCGATTCATGGGTTTGGGGTCTTAATTGCAGCAGTGGTGATGGTTTTTGATTGCGGATTTTCTTAGAAATTTGTTATTGTGTTTTAGGGTTTGCAAATCCTAACAATTCATCAGGTTTGTTTTTGTGTATAAAAACATATCTGGGGGTTTCTTAAATTAAAATGTCAAGTTGAAAATTTGTGTGGGTTAATTTATGAGTTTATGAAATTGGGAGTTTTTTGCTGTTAATTTTGATAAGGAGCTCACAGGTTGGTGTATCGGGAGGAAGGATGAAGGCGTGAAGATGTACAAAGAACTTCGGGTCACAGGTTGGTGTCATGAGTTATTTTATATTGTTAAAGTGAGTTTTTTTTACTCTACATAGAGTTGTACCAGAGATAATTGACCACACGCCTAATGTAACAACCTGATAAGCCTCTTAAATAAGCTTACCCAAACACCCCCTTAGCATTGCATGTTGTTTATAGAATATGAAACATCTTATTCATAAATGTTATCGGGTGGAAATAGGAAGTTGTTACAGTGGAACATATATGTTAAAAAAGAAATAAATACATTATGCGCAGACTTACTTTAGTTACTCATTGTTGACATTCAGAGTTGGTTAGGAGGTGTGAAAGAGTTGTTCTTGCTCATAACATTGATTTTATTAAGCATCCATATCACTTCTATTTGTGCTCCTGATCGATACACTGAATCTGCAAATTGCACCAGCAAGCTAAGTACATCATTTGGTGATATTTGCCCTTAATTAATCAATTAACTTATATGCATTGCAGACAAAATTAGAAGAGGCACTACATGGTTCAGTGGAAGTTGTTCTTAAAGGAGGCAGTGATGATACATGGTGTGAAATCTAGATTCTTCTTCATCGTGAAATTGAAAGTGCCGTCTCCACCAAAGTTTTGTACCACATCAAGGAAAGGTACAATATGCTTTCGTGCATACAGTATTAGGAATTTCTTATATAAGTTGAGATTATCATTTTACTATACTCATTGTAAATCTGTTAAATCACACAGGTTTATATTCTTATTCAACCATGATAATGATTCAAGGACACGGGTCTGGACTGACGAGGAACATATCAAAGAAATAACTAAAAATGCTCTTTGACCACTAATGATGCATATCAGTGTTGAACCAATTTCTAAGGGAAACCGAATATAGCATCATTCAGGCTACTGCTTCCCAGGTATCTATGGATTTAACCTCAAGAAATGGTGATTTGGTAGCAATTAAGAAGGCCATTATCTCAGGTTGTACACAAACTCGATTAGTTTGTAAGATTCATGATAATCACCATTATGTCATCTTTTCCTTTCGTGTTTATGTATGTTGGCGAAAGATTGTACAAGGCTCTTGGTAATACTTAGCAACAACTTAGAATAACCTTTACATGATTTGAAATTTATAAAGCTTTATTTGAATACTCCTACATTTTTACTTAAGTATTGTAACCACATACGTAAAAGCGCGCGCTCCGCAGTAACACTAACGAAGACTAAAAACCTCACGCTCCGTAGCGGAACATCCCGCGGCGGAGTGCGGTCAAGCATACTTGTTTCTATAAAAACACCAAGATTGCGAGATCACTTTAATTTGTTCAGTTAATATTTTTTTCTTGGCGGTTAAGTGGTTCTACCCGAACACAAGCCGAGACCTACATGTCCAACAGTATCTTGTTTAATTTCGCGTTCGTTTCGAGTTTACATCCATTAAATTTCCACCTCTAATAAATAAGAAGAAACAAGGTTTTTAGCTCGCGCTTCGCTGCGGAGCGCGAGGCTATTCTTTTTTTTCTGGTTGACAGAGCAAACGACATTGAGCCGAAAGTAGATTCATGTGTGTTTCGCTTTACGAAACTATAACAGAATATGAAAAATTATTCAATTTGGCAACGCGTACTAATGAGGATTTATCTAGATTAAACCAAAATCATGTACTGCATATTGCTTTTACAAAAGCATACAGTTTTGTCTACATTAAGCAAATACCATGTACCAAAATGCCGAAGGCAATTGAAGCTGCACATTGCGTTCTACCATACTACTTTTGGTTGATTTTGTAATATGTGGGAGTGACTACTTGCACCCGATCTCTCGAATCTGGTCGCCTGCTCATGTCTTCTACCTAATCGTTGATCAGGTCAAGTGCAAGTTGATCAAATAGACTCTTTAAACGTGCTGCCGATCTGCAAAGCATTATAACTCTAATTAGTCACGTACAAATATTGTTTTCTCATAAGCTGAAAAGTAAAATTAGTATATATAAGTAGATTTGATATAAAATGGCATACAAATCATAGAAAATCATGTGTATCCAGATCCTCTATAGTCTAAAGGTGGGGATGCAAACTCGTTTAATTATGAATGGAGTCTTTTCGCTAACTTTTATCGCTAGTGGAGCAAGTTGGCCGAAAGTAGCCCACAGTGTAGTGTTTCAAAAGAGCACCAAGTGTGGCACACCATAGGGGTTATGCCATCGCCTAGGGCGCGTGCCACCACATAGGTTCATACGCCATGGGCAATGCGCCATAGCGCAAGCCATCAACACGGTGAGCACCATAACGTGTTTGTGTTGGTTTGTGACCGTTTGAACCCAACGACACAAATACACCCGGTGCTCTAATTCAAACATCAAATGAAGATAACTTATGCCTACTGATGACATCAAATAATGTTTATTTTATAGCATCATTTATCCCATGTTATTAACCCATTTTGTATAGTTATTGCAAAGAATTTTTGCTTAATCGTTTATATTTGAGAATTGCAGTAATTATGGAGTAATTGGTGAAAGTTAGCAAAAGGCGCGCATTCTAGAGCTTAAATGAAGATATTTTGAAGATTACTATTCGGAAGACCAATATGCCGTATCCATCAAGGAAGATACGGCGTATCCGTGCCTGCACTCACCAAAGACCACAGAGGAATAAAGATCAATACGCCGTATCCAGAAAGAATCAATATGCCGTATTCAAGATATGGAATCAATATAATATTCTGAAAGATATCAAGCGTGGTCCCTACTCCAAGAAATCCTCAATATGTCGTATCCAACACTTGGATACGCCGTATCGAACCGACTTCCAGACCTTATAAATAGAAAACTCAAAAACGATTTTTAAGTGTGCTAAATCATATTCTCGATACATAAACCATATAAGTCAATTTTCAGAGGAGAAAAAGAGCAAAAGAGGTTGAGCAACGCAATCAATTCCATAGGAGACAACGTGTAATTCCATATACTTTAGTAATCGTTCAGTTTTTGGTATCATTCGTTAACTCGGTTAGTTTACCTTGGCTAAATAATTGCTCTTGTATTTATAAGACGTTTTGAATGCTTAATACCATTTGTGTATTAGCCACTAATATTAAGAACTGAAGTGTTTGGTATTTTTGGTTATCTGATTTCTTGATTTACAAGTCGTTGATGCTCCATGTTATTATTTATCAATTTATACTTGTTTACCCGCTTTTGTATGCGACCTATCATTCAACTGGATCTAGTGGAAGGCAGACCAAGCAGATCAAGAGTCCGGGATAGCTCACCATAAAGTACTCAATACTTCTAGAATTATAGTTACATCAAATATTTCCTTCTAAGTTCTGTGACTAGGATACGCTTCGGCATAACTAGTTAATTGGACATGCCAAGGGTTTATATCGTGTTGAAAAGCTAAGCAGTGACCTAAAGCTTCAACAAGTATCGTTCTAGATATCATTGGATAAAGGACAAGTGACTACTATGTATAAATTGCCATAAGCGTAAGATCATTCAACTGGATCTAGTGAAGCGGACCAAGCAGATCTAGAGTCCGGGATAGCTCTCCATATAGTAATCTATACTTCTAGAATTATAGTTACACAAATATTGTCCTTGTAAGTCTGTGTCTAGGATACGCTTCGGGCATAACTAGTTAATTGGAGAATGATATGCCACCTCGAGAGAAGAAATCATTGCACTAAATAAACAAGCCAACGTTCTAATCTGATTAATAATGGTTAATACAGTTTTCTTATATAAGGTTCGACCGCTCTTTCATCTTTTGTTAATTAGATTGCGTGGGTTAAAGTGCATTGAATTGATTATAGACACCAACCAAACCGTGCTAGTCTCTCAGGCTGAAAACCCCCTTTTTCCGTTAGAATTAGGATTTAGACTGACATAGGTTTAACATAGGTTTAGAATAGAATAGAATTAACATAGAATAGATAACCAATATATTAATTAAATTGAGATATTTAACCTCGCTTCAAGTGTTTGACACCCTACTTACCATGAAACTACTACCGATCGGGTACACTACCGGTTAAAGTGTTGTTTTTGGTTTAGTCGGCAAAATATAAATTTAAAACTTGAATCATCTTAAATATACCATACAACGACAGCACATCAAGTTTTTGACGCCATCGCCGGGGAATGAAAATTAATCTTGATTTTTATTTGATATTTTGATTTTTAACATTAGATTAGATCTAACCCTTAGGATTAGTGTAATTTATATTAGTGTATATTCTGTAATATTTGTATATCTGTATTTAATTGTTTTCTTGTATATATTCGTGTGTTTAATTTCTTGCGTATTTAATAGTTTTTCTTTAATACATTGTTCTGGTCGATAGTTGAATACGGTGTATCCACTTTCATCGGATACGGCGTATCTAGTTCTCTGTCCAATACAGCGTATTCATCCCAACAGATTAATACGGCGTATCCACTTCCATTGGATACGGCGTATCGATTATCTAGAACCAAAGCTTACTACACGCAATTTGGTGGACCTTTTCAAGAAGGGGGATATAGAGCAACAGCTCCAGGGTACTATCAAAGGAACAACGCAAATCCTTTATACCAAGAACGGAGGCAATCTATGGAAGATACCCTGAGCAAATTCATGAGTGAATCAACAAAGAGACACAAAGAAAATTCCAATTTGATTAAAAAATTCGAGCTACGACAGATGCTGCCATAAGAAACCAAGTAGCATCAATTTAAACTTTAGAATTTCTCCAAAAGGTATACGACTAAACTTCCTTAAGAAGGTTTGAATGGCTTTCATTAAGTCTTCTCTAGCTTGCAACACTTCTTCACTCGTTTCTTGAGGAGAATGATGAATGACGGGATACTGCGGGGGTTGAAATTGGTCAAAACCGGAAGAATTAGAATTAGATAAATTTTGGTTCATCGGTTGACACTGAAAAGTCGCGTGAGGACCCCCGCAGTTCTCACAACAAAGATATTGTTGTGGAAAACTTGGTGAAGTTGGTGGAAAATTATTATCGAAGTTTTGATCGAAACACGGGTTCTGATTGTAAACAAACGGAACTTGAGGCGAACAATCGTAATCATAATGAGCATCGTTTCCACATAACTCACAAATATTCGTCTCGTACTGGGGTTGTGGAGGGTAGTCGGAAAAATTTTGAGATTCATTGAAAGAATTCGGATTTGGATTATAATCGAATGAATTTCCATCTCTTGAAGCGCAAAATGAACAAAATCCTCCTTTTAACGGGCCTTCACACCCACAACAAGTGACTGGCTTTCCATCACCATAAGTGCAATTTAAACAAGTTCCAAGTAGAAGATTAACACCACACTGCGGACACGTACATAGATAACAATAAAAGCCATCACATGGTTGTCCACACCCCGTACACTCACGTTGGTTAAATGACGTCATAAGAAAGAATTAAACAATATAGAGGATAAGAAGAAAGAATTAAACGGATAAGAGGGTAAAGGAGAATATTTTTAGATTTTGAAAATAATTCATAAGAAAAGGAATTAAAATAAGAAAGAAAATTATTTTTGGTAACCGAAAATTAAACGTGCACGGTAGCTCTCTAAAAATACGTACAAGAAAGCGGAGGAGTTGGTAAGCGCGAGGCGCTATTTAGAATAACCCTTCTCCTTTTGGGTGATGTTGATCAAACCCGCCTTAAACTTCCCTTATAGCACGTAATCTAAAGGTGAGCCGTAACAACGATTAACAAATGGTTATTAAAATAAAAGAAAATAGAAAAATATTTTTGTATTTTTATGGTTTTTTAAGAAAATATTCACAAATGAAAAACGATAACTTCACGAGGAAGGGTCTTCAAAACACTAATCTTCGAATGAAACACAATAATCGTAACACACTTCCCCGGCAGCGGTGCCAAAAATTTGATCCGTCTCCGAATACGCTATACGTAAATATATATAGTATATAAGGATAGGACAATTATAATATAGTATAGTATTTTCCGTCGGATTCAAGAAACAAGTCTCAAAAACCTCCCTGGTCGTTTTCCCTCGACGAAGCGTGAATTGAAAATCGGTTAAGTGCGTGATCGCGCGTTTTGAATGGTTTCAAAGATTTTTGAATGGGTTTCTATAACTAATAATAAAAATGAATAAAACATGTAAAGCACGTAAACATATAGAACAATTAGAAATTAAAACACGAGAACGTAAAGACGTAAACGGAAATTAAAGTAACGCGACATTTAAGCAACTATGACAAATTTAAGCCCTACGAATGCAAATTTATTTTTCTAAAATCCTAAATGACAAAAGAAAATTTTCAGAAAAAGAATTGATTTTATTTTATTTATTATGAATTAAAAACTATTTTAATCTAGAAAATTAATTAAAAATACTAAACTATCCTTAAAAATTTTGGAAAAATTATGAAAAATAGCTAATACTGAAAGGAATCTAAGAAAAATGTTAACTTGAAAATTGGCTTAAAGAATAAGCAGCAAATAAGCACTTAAGCTCGTATAAGCATTTATCCTAAAATCCTATATCAATTAAATGTTGCAACATAAGTTTGAAAAAGACCCAAGGGCGGATGGTTAGTGTGTGTTGTGTTGAGGTGCATGTGTGTTAAGGGGAAGGTCATGGGTTCGAACCCCATGGCTTTCCTTTTTGCAATTTTTTATATTTTTCAAAAACTTTTTAAACTAACTTATTAATCAGCTGAAAATGAACAACTTTAGTGAAAGCAACTTTTTTCAAAATCAAAATTAAGCTAGAAAAGAGCTAAACATTAAGACAGAAATAACTTGAAATATTTTTGGCTTTTTTCAAAACTTAAACAAACACATAAACTTGAATAAGCTCAACTATGAACAAAATAAGCTGCTAACACCTTAACTCTAACCTAATAATCAAGATTTAACTAATTTTGAACAAAAACTAATAGCCATAAGCTGAAAAACATATTTAAGCACTTAAGTCTAAACTAGTTACCAAACAGTCCTAAAGGAAACTTTGAGCTTATTTTTAGATAAGCTAATGGAACCTTATGATATAATGACTTGAAAAATCTAAAAGCTTATATTAGAGACTACTTAAAACAGCTTTTAAAAAGTAGTTTGAAAATTAAACAAGCAAAGAAAAAGCTTATTGAAAAAACTAATGTACTCAGTACAAGCTGAGTGTTTATTTGAAAAGACAAAGTTATAAATCCAAGCTTAAAAACAGATAAGTAAATAGACTAATTTCTACAGATTAAGCTTAAACAGATGGAAATTAGCCTAAGAACTATTTGTCTACTGAATTTTAAAATCTAAATCCTACTTTTACCTACTGAATTTGATGCTTGAAAAAAAATCATAAAGTCTATTTTAACTATTGATGCAGTTTGTACTTTTTAAACCAAAACTCAAAACCAAATGTTGCAAACTCTAAGACTTGATTTAAACAACATTTAAACTCCAAATTTAGAACAAATAGAACAATAAAAATAACTAGAAAGGATTTGAACTCTTAATGCTTAATAATCTGTGCTTATTCTAACAGATTCTACATTCTACACACAAACTTGCCATAAGCTGATTTAAGCATTCTAAAACTTTGAAACATGATCTATTACTAAAATATGGATGACTAAAATCAACCAAAATGGTATGAACCACTACCAGTACTAACTTGAGGTTAGTATTGGTCTTGATCCAAACACCCCTTTAGAGATTTTAAGCTCATATTTAGCCATAGATAATGAGATTTAAAGCTTCAAATACAAATACCAGATACCACATAGCTTAAAAAGACTTAATGAACAAATTTTAACAAACAAATAAGCCAAAAAAATAAGCTGACTACTATGCTAATATTTTTGACTTTTTTAATTGTTTTATTAAAACTACTTGCAGACTGAAATTTAAACTAGCAAATGAACATTTTAAGCTTTAATCAACAATAATAAACAGACTTAATCTAAATTCAACAATGATAAGCAAATAATAAGCATAAAAATTCTTTGAGCTAAAATTAAAGTAAAAGAAATTGTGTGCCTTTATCCCTTGCTAGAACAGGGATCAAATAATCCTAATAAGCTCTATGACCTACCCAGCTTAAAAATAAGCATTCTAAAAACCCATAAGCTCTTCTAATTTTAGCTTATCATCCAAATTGAGCTTAAAATCCAAAATCCTTAATCAATAACTTTTGTAACTGAAAATCCAAGCTCAAACAAGCTTAAATAAGCTTATTTGAGCTGATGAACTTAATAGAGAGTAATGTAGCTTATTAATAGCTTAACAGCTTATATTGAAATTACTTTAGCATGAATGAAAAAGGAAAGTTAAAGCTCAAACAAAATTTTATTAAATGAAAAAGAAGATTACATTGCTTGAAAAGGAAATAAAATGAATGACAATGAGCTAGAAAAATAAGCTATAAGCTAATCTACACTACTCTAAATTATCCTACTTCTAGATACCCTCTACCGAGTGATCTTCTCCTCTATTTATAGTGATGTGTGGAAGCTTCTCGAGCCTGAGGAGCGTGTTCCATCAATCAATCTTGTCCTTCCAATCATACCGTCATTGATGAATAGATCCGAGCCCTTGATTCTGTACCACGTCACTTCCACCAATCATAATCTACGGATCGCCAGCGTAGCAATTGTGAGGTGCACACGCATTCCTTGTGATCTTCTAGAAGCAATATGAGTGTGTGATTGGGAGTGGGTGAATTTGATTAAACCTGAGTTAATCATTTCAGGTGAATAAGAAGGAAAGAGATGTACAATATTTTTTTTATATTTTGACCGTGTTGACATAGTTTGACCTGATATATGTGTTGACATGGACGGCCTAAACACAGTTGGGCTTTTATATGTTTTCGGTTTAGGCCGGGTAAACTTTATGGTTTATAAATGTTTAACTTAACATTTGTTAAGTTAAACTTAGCATTTGTTAAGTTTGTAAAGGTAAGGTTTAACGACCGTTAGTTCCTTTGTCGGGTTTTGGGATTTTTTTGGAGTTTACGGGCTCGTCTTGTTTTTTTCTTGATAAATGCACACTTTTGCCTCGGCTTTTCACGTTCTATAAAATGCACACCAAATGTTTACCCAAATTCAAACTCTCAAAACATTGCTTTTCTGTCCACAGAAGTCAAAGGCAGTACTTTAAAACAAAGTACTGCTGAACCAGCACATATCCCAAAAGGATATACTCAAGCTATCTCGAGCAAAGTGCCAACTGCTCCCAACTGTGCTTCTCACTCAGATGAAATCATATGTTCCTTCTTTGCTCAACAAGCATCTATGGCCACAACTCATGATGATGAAGACCTGCTGCAAATTGAAGAAAGAAGCATAAGAAGAAAGTGTCTTCAGTCAAATTGGGGAGGAATAAGGATGAAGGAACTTTGTCTGAAGAGCACTATGTTCAAGAAGAAGATACAGCAGATCCTTTCTTTGATAATATTGCTGATAAAGATGCTGCTGTTACTCCTGATTTGGAAAGAAAAAGTGATGAGACTGAAGAAGTTTATATTGAGGAGAAAGAAGCTTCTAATGTAAAGAGTGGAGAAACAGAAGAACTGGATTTGGAGACAACTCAAAGTATGCGTAGACAGGGTACTATTACTCCAAGGATCCTAAATTTTGAAGATGAAGCAGGTCCTTCTAACCCACTCCGTCAATACAAGTTATGAGTCTGAGAACAACTTAAAAGCTGCTGAAGTTCTTGTTGCTATTTATAGACCAGATGGTTTGAGCATTACTGGTCCCATACAAACTCAACCTCATCAGCCAACTCAAGATACTGATCCTAAAAGATTAAGGCTAAAGGGATTCTGGTTGAAGAACTAAAAGAAGAAATTAACATCTTCAACAAATCAGAGCCTTGGAAACTACAAATGGATGAGGAGGTGCTAAGAAAAATTCTCAAGATGAAAGGGTTGCAGGGAAGAAAGTAAGAGGTTTGATGAATTGAAGAAAACAAAGCCCAAAGACTTATTTGAGGAAACCTAATATCTCTTGCTCAAGTAAGAAATCAGATGATGAATTTCTTAAGAGGTCATGGATACAATAAATTTGCAAAAACTTAAGTATCCACTGATGAAGGAATTGTATGACAAAGTTCAGGATCTATTAAAGGGACTACCTTCAAAGCTTTTTTCAAAATGGAGTCAGAGAAAGAAAGGGGAGAGTTGAAGAAAGAGAAGCAAAAAGACTCTTAAAGGAAAAGGAAAGCTACAATTGCTGAAAGAACAGCACATAAAAGAAGCCTAAGTTAGAACAGAAACAATTGTTTGCGAGTAAAACTATCTTAGGGTTGTAGACTTTGAAAGATCTGCACAAGATTAGAGAGTATTAGAAGGGACTCTCAATGATTACAGAGCTGTCCAAGTTATTGATTCACCTGATGGTGTAGTATCTCGTCTTTCACAGAGCAAATATTCACTGTCAGGCTTTTTGATACTTTATGGGAGATACTGCATGTCTTTAAGGATTGACAGGATTTATATCACCTATATCGAGTGTTGACAACTATTAATGAGCACAAGTTCCTCCAACCGGCTTAGGTTAGTGCTTCTGAGGTGTTCATTAACCAGTATTTGGAGACGGCTGAATAAAGTGTTGTGACTTCGGGCAAGGATCAAGAAGAATGGGAAATCTAAGATGGAGGTTTCTTGAATCTTCAGGAGTGCATACACGTTGAGTTAGAAGATGGGCCTATGATTCACATGCTGGCTGTGAAAGAAAGATATACTATATCAAGAGAGTTGCTGTTAAGGATGCTAGATCATGGATGGATGTTGAAGATGAGCAATGAGACAGCATTCTTTGATACTATCTGTTCATCTTGTGGAAACTGAAGATGGTGCAATCTTAAACAACTGGTATGATTTATCAAAATTTTCTTTATATATATATCTTACTTTGATAAACAGACTTAACTGTGAACAAAGCAGTACTTTGTTTAAAGTACTGCTAGTTTAAAACAAACAATACCTTGTTGAAAGTACTGTTAGTTAAAAAGTTATTTTTGAAACATTGTGAAGATTTGAGTGTGCAAAAAGGTTTAATGGCATAAATATTTAAAAATACTATAATGTTTTAGGGATGTGAGTTGGTTAACCACCACACATCAAATGGTAATCAATTCACCATATCTCACAGATATAAGAATTGACTAGTCCAAATCAAACAGTTTTGGTAAAGACATCTCAAATCTGTTGATGGTTGACAATTTACCAAAAATTGTATGGTGATCAATACACCATGGTATTACACTGAAATATTGGCTACTCCAAGCAATCGGCGTTTTGGTAAAGAGAACTCAAATCCGTTGATAGCTTTGATAGTTTGCTCAAAAAAAACTTATGGTCCTCAATACCAATGTGTTATTACTGAGTGTTGGCTAGCCTGAGCAAAAGGTACAGGTAAAGGGACTATCAAATCCGTTTATGGTTATAATGACTTTACCAAAAGTATATAGTATTCAACTCACTTTGAGTCATGTTGAGGGTTGAAGTGGTTTCAGTTTCACCATGGAGTATTACCTTTTTCTAGGTACCCAAAGAACGGATTAGCCCAGAGTAATTGGCTATTTGTAAAGGCTCTATAAAACCATTTACGGTGTGAGAAGACTTGTTGTACTGGAGTGATCAATATGTTTGTTGCTAAGCACAAAGAGGAGTGTCTATGTTCATAAAAGGGGTTACATTTCAAGATATTCAAACAGATTGGTGTACAAGTTATTGCTTTCAAAGGATGAAGCATTAAAAGATTGAGGCAAGTACTGCGTAAATGGACCTAGACAGGACTGATGCTGAACAAAGAAGACCAACTATCAAGAAACTTGAAGTCAAGCAAGTAGAATTCAAGTTAGGGGAGGATTGTTGGGAAAAACAAGTCAAAAGGTCAACGTACTGCTAAGCAAAAGGTCAAAGTACTGCTAAGCAAAAGGTCAAAGTACTGCTAAGTAGAAAGTCAAGGTACTGCCAGTCAAAGATCGAAGTACTGCCGTGGATAAAGGAATCTTAAAGGATTATCACTTAAACGGTTATGTTAGTAATTATCTTGTAACAGTTAGTTTAATGATTAGTATTGATTAGTGTTTATGTCATACAAGGACTGTACATCTACTAGAGGTTATCCTTATGTTTATAAAAGGATCTCTAGGAAGATATTAAGAGATATAGAAAAACACGAGTTAAGAATTATTAGTATTGTATTAGGGATCTGCAATTTAGGCAGATTCAAAAGGTTTATAATAGAAATCGTTTGAGAAACTATTGTGTGTTCTTCTTAAGTACTGCCAACTAGATTCCGCATAGTTGACAGTATATCAGTGTTTCATAAAGGAATATCGATCCTACATAACCGAAAAAAGGAGTTTTCAGCCTGAGAGACTGGCACGGTTTGGTTGGTGTCTATAATCAATTCAAGACACTTTAATCCATACAAGCTAATTAACAAAAGATGAAAGAGCGGTCAAACCTTATATAAGAAAACTGTATTAACCATTATTAATCAGATTAGAACGTTGGTTTGTTTATTTAGTGCAATGATTTATTCTCTCGAGGTGGCATATCATTCTTAAGACTTAGGCGTTACATCATCCTAAGACCTAGACACAATAATTCTGTCACAATTAAAGCATCCGCATAAAGCATCCTTATTTGCTGATTATAATCTATCTTAGGGATTAAAGCAATGGTGATCTTGTTAAACCTTAGCTCATAGAGACTTTACCCACTTACCGCTTAATGACAATTTATACACTAGTAGTCCACTTGTCCAACTATCCAATGGAATCAGAACGTTACTTGTTGAATTAGCTAGGTCACCTGCTAGTTAACACGATCAATAAACCATTGGCAATGTCCAATTAACTAGTTAAGCCCGAAGCTTATCCTAGATACAGACTTAGAAGGACAATATTTGTGTAACTATGATTCTAGATGTATAGATTACTATATGGAGAGCTATCTCGGACTCTAGATCTACTTGGTCCGCTTTACTAGGTCCAGTTGAATGATAAGTCGCATACAAAAGCGCGTAAATAAGTATAAATTGATAAACATAAACAAGCACTCAACGATAAATCAAGAAATCGAGATAAACAAATACCAAACATTCAGATCTTCATAATAATGGCTAATACCCGAAGGTATTAGCCTTCAAACGTCATAATAAATACAAGAGCAATTATTTAGCCAAGGTAAACTAACCGAGTTAACGAATGATACCAAAAACTGAACGATTACTAAAGTATATGGAATTACACGTTGTCTCCTATGGAATTGATAGCGTTGCTCGACCTCTTCTGCTCTTTTTCTCATCTGAAAATCGACTTTTGTGGTTTAGGTATCGAGAATATGATTTAGCATACTTAAAACTCGTTTTTGAGTTTTCTATTTATAAGGTCTGGAAGTCGGTTCGATACGACGTATCCAAGTGTTGGATACGGCGTATTAGGGATTTCTTGGAGTAAGGACCACACTTGATATCTTCCAGAATATTATATCGATCCCATATCTTGAATACGGCGTATTGATTCTTTCTGGATACGGCGTATTGATCTTTATTCCTTTGTGGTCTTTGGTGAGTGCAGGCACGGATACACCGTATCTTCCTTGATGGATACGGTGTATTGGTCTTCAGAATAGTAATCTTTAAAATATCTTTATTTAAGCTCCAGAATGCGCACCTTTTGCTAACTTTCACCAATTACTCCATAATTACTACAATTCTCAAATATAAACGATTAAGCAAAAATTCTTTGCAATAAATATACAAAATGGGTTAATAACATGGGATAAATGATGCTATAAAATAGACGTTATTTGATGTCATCACCTACTATCAAGGATAGAGGTTCATTACACCCCGATTCATAATCAGATGCAAGTAGACACACATATCCTCGCATCATTAAAAGCGTAATTTTATCACAT
Source organism: Tanacetum coccineum (assembly GCA_026074375.1). Lineage (NCBI taxonomy): Eukaryota > Viridiplantae > Streptophyta > Magnoliopsida > Asterales > Asteraceae > Tanacetum > Tanacetum coccineum. Next base: position 26,049 of record BQNB010045970.1, on the reverse strand, counting down.
TTTTTTTTATCAGAACAAAGTGTTGGAAAAAGATCAGGATATTGTTTTAAATTATGGGCAAACATGTAAAGTATTGTTAGGTATAGAGTTTTGTTAGGTTTTTTGAATTTATTGATAAACCACTTTTTTTAATCTAACTGCTAACAAATAGATAATCTTTATGAGACTTAGTAGGGTCATAAGTTTCCTGATCGATATATTGGCTCTTATAACCATGGATCAGCTATGAAAGTACTATGCTTTTGACGACTCTAGTATATATGTGGCATGCGTCAACATTTTTTAGTTATATGCACCATGTTGAATTTTATTTTTTTCTGCATTCTTTCATAATATAAGCCCAACTGATTGTTAATAACCCTTGATTGCAGATAACCATAGTATCTGTGTTTTGACTCGATCTAAATCTAAAGCTCAGTCTATTTTTCCGGGTAAGAAGGTAATAATTACTTGCTGTATGCAATATAAGAACAGTTTAGGATTTTTATGAAATTCTTCCATTGTTTGTAACATGTATCACTAAAGTGCTGCCATTGTTCACTACCGTTGCCGAAAAAACGGTGTGCAGATAACTAAAGTGTATGCTACAGACATGGAAGTTTACAGAATAATCCTTAAAATCAATTTGTTGGGCGTACAAACTGGTTATCTGGCTGTGATTATTTTAGCTTTTAGATCTTTAAATAAGCAGAATTTCCAAACTCGGAGACACCTACAGTAAATCTAAACACTATCTCGTATGTTGCATTTTGTTAGAGCTGGTTAATATACCTTCCCAAACACCCCCTTAGAATTTATTTTATTGGTTTTTCGATTAGTTTGCCCATTTAATATAATTCTATACGCTCTAAACTCTCAAGACATAAGAACTACGTATTTACTGTGCTAGCAAGTATAAGTATCAGTTAGCCCGATAAAATTTGAAGAAAGTAGGGAAAGTAAATTGAAGGAAATGTTGTAGTAATTGGTACCTGGAGTCTTTTTCTTTCTGAAGGTTGGTCCTTCAATGGTTGGGGTTTTGTCCAGGATGGCATCGGCGGTAAAGTCTCCTGACCCTTTTCGTGTGGACGAACTGAAGTGGATTTGGAAGACGTGTTTCTCGCTTATGATGTATGGATTTTAGGAGATATCTGCCGTGGGTCTGCTTCTGCGTACTTTGTTGCCATTCAAGAGCACGGATGACCAGTGATGCAACTACTAAAACAACCTTTTCAGTTGATGATGTGTTTTCAGTTGATGGTGCCATTCCTAATGCAACTAATCCCTAATGCAAATTGAGGAGAACCCGAGGATGACCAGTGATGCTTTCGTTTCAAGTGAAAACTCTTTTCAGTAGCTGCTAGGAAATTAAGAAAACTAAGGATTATAAACAGTTTATGAAAAGTATACATATGCAGTAATGAAACATATAACATTTTAATTTTTAAGAATCATCCCAAGCATAAAGAGCTTCTAATTCAGAAGTGAACTTGAGGCTACTGAAAATTCCCTGTTATTCAAAAACAAATAATCAAAAATTCATTTATTCTACTTATCGCATACAGAATTAGTTTGAATTCTAAAAGATTGGAAACCATATGCATTTTCCTTTACCTGCTTCCCAAGATACAAAAGACCCAAACCAAGAGGCAGTATCGGGTGAGTGGGTCACCCAAGTCTGACTTACTTTTATCTGTACGTGCAAAAATTATGGCCCGTGCAACCTCCTCGTTACAGGAACCAACATATACCAAAGTTAGGGAAATCGTTGTGAAGGCAATAACATCTAGTGGTGCTTTTGGGTCTCCAATAATGGGAGTCAGTTTATCCCGGATCTGAGAGATGGTTTAAAAGTATGAGTTGGGCGTATGTATAAGAAAAAGAAAATTTTATTTACAGTGGAATACTCTGGCAAACCTGTTCATTCTGACAGCCGACAGATGCAAGCCCAAGACCATTATTTATGGCACCGATTTTAACAGAAGGATCTTCTTTATCCAGATAATCAGCAAGAAGTGCCAAGGCCTGAAAACAAAACAAAATAATTTATTAATAAAACACCTAAATCTATGAAATTTTCATCAAATCTATAACTTCTGAAACATATATCTTCACAACTATTCCATGCAGGTTTTCAATGACTGCCATCAAAAAAATATAGGATAAGACTACTGATGCAATAATTCTATCTATTCTTAAATTCCAAAGTTCTAATTTATAGTTCTTTGTGCATATCTGGAATAACATTTAGCTTTTCTGAGTGGTGTCTTATTTCCTGCCAAAACACCTGCCACATTTGTATATAGTCACACGTTCTACTTTTTAAAATCTCAAAGCGACATCTATGTAGTCTGTTTTTTAGTTTAAAATGCCGTATATCTTAAATCATGGTTATCCTTTAATGCAACGATGATTCTGAATCAACAACTTATTAATCTCTGATCATCATTCATCAATGAGCAATACATTTGACTTTTAAATTTCATATATTCAAAATCAAGCACATATCTCTCTACTTCCATAAACATAATTCCCTTCATAAATATCATTTCGTCGCTAATATTAACCTCAAAGAGGTAGCCTAGTCATGGTAACTTGGAATTTTTCCAAGAGAAGACCCCAGTTCGGCCTTCACGTGCATAGCTCAGTTGGTTCCGGAACTGAGAAATTTGCTAACACTTTCCAATATGAGTGCGAGCTCTCCTGAGCAAGCCCACATATTGTCCTTGGGCGGGACGTGTTGACTGGTCAACTATTCAGGTTATCTAACATTTTACTAACCCCAAAACCCGAAATCGCTACAAAATACTACCAATTCAGGCTCAGCTCATGCCAACTAACAACCATCAATACTCAAATCCATATACAAATAAATATCATAATCACTAAAAGACATAGAAAACTTAAACATGAATAACTTACATTGAAAATTAGCTCAAAATGCCGTAAGCTCCCACCTGACATCTCAACAGTTAGATTTTAAGATGACAACAGACATGTTCATGTTAACCTGTTCATTACAGTTCATAAGAGCAAAAAAGATTAACCAAACACCGCATTTATGATAGCAGACAGCACGCACACACACCCAAGGTATTACATCAAAATCAGACAACCCATATTAACCAAAAACATTCCATCTTTATAATTTTCCAAAAAAACAGGGTATTTTAAGACACATAATTGTGCATCATTTCCTCGTTGCATAAAACGTTTGTAAATCACTCGGTTAGACTTTTCTAGCCTATTACTGGTTTTGCGAGTACATTGCGTTTATTACAAAATAAGAAATCCAAATACCATTTCTTCTAATTAATAGTCCGGTGTTTGGCACTCTTTAGGTTTTTGGTTCTTTTTTCTAATCTACTAACTTCTTTTTAAGCAAAAATAGTTTTGTGTAACAAAATAAGCAATTGAAACAGCATTTCCTGAAGTGATAATATTAAAGATAAAATACGAACCTGGCCTGAAAATCCCAAACTCTAATCGTTTCGTCTTTACTCCCCGTATAAAGCTTATCAGGCCTAACAGGTAATGCAATACCACTAACAACCTATCACATTATAATAACCACAGAAGTATCATGCCAAAGTTGAAAATTTCCCAAAAGAATAATGCAGGTAAAATATGAGACCTTGCTTTCCGATTGCGTGACAAAAGAAAATAGGAATGGAAAGAACAAACGTGTACCTGTATCTTTGCTTAAAATACCTTAGGATGCGACCATAGCAAATGAGGCTCAGATTTACATATTCAGTAGCAGTGCCAAACACCCACCATGGCTACAATCACACTCTCGGTGTGACTGCTGAGCCAAGATACAGGTGTGGATGAGCTACGCATAGTAAATGGTAAATTATTATCATCGCCTTAATTAGTAACAAAAATGTTATCAGTAGGCTCAGGCTTGTGAGCATGGAAGCGGGGGTTTCAATGATACAATTATACCTTATATTAGTAACCATGAAGATCGTTCCCACAAGTTGCTTTTAATGCACTCATTAAACACCTTCGCCCGACCCGATTTCTTTTGTTATTATTATACCCAGAGCATTTAAGAGAGTATACACGTATGGGGCTACGTGTCTATTTTGTCCCAAAAAAACACCGTCCTCATCATCTCTCACACAAACAGATGAAACCATTTTATAAGGAGGCTCAAGCCAACTCTATCAGATTTCAACTTAGCGACAAAAGAGCAGACCATAAGTTTTAAAACCCTCAGAAGCAAAGAGGAACCATGTTATCATCGATGAGATCTGATTTATTTAAAGAGAGAGATGCATTTATTTGGTTCTGATTCACCTATTGTAGCACTTACCCCACGTACGTGGCAAGACGTGAGAGAGACTACCGGGGCAAAAAATAGGATGGGGCAAAGTAGTTATTATTTAGAATATGGTTGTGGAGGTTGCTGAGGCGAGCGACCCTCGCACTCTACCATCCTTCCACTTCCCGCGACGGTCGTACTCGAAAAGCATGCATTAAAGCTATTTTAATTTTAATCTAAAATAACAGCCGACAAAGAAACCATAACATCAAAATTTCTGAAAAGCAACAACATCACACAATGGTTGCAAATTTCATAGGCTCAGGGCCGCTATTGTGGGAACCACACAACCCGCTATATGTGGCTGCAACCACAGTGTAGCTGTGGTCGCTCCGCCAAAATACAGGTGTTTGTAACCCGTAGCTCACAAAAACACAAAGGTAGAATGCCATCATCATCGCCTACTGTTTATATCGAGCTATACATTATAAGTATATATTAAAACTCAAAAATTGTGTTGTGTGCCTATTTATTAACCTCCTTATAATCCCGAGCCATAAAACCACAACCAAAGAGAAAGGTCAGCAAATACGTAACCCGCCTTAATGGTAAAAACTTTCAGCGCACACGAAAATACTGCAACCTGTTTCCAATCAAGCGACATAGTAACGCCTAACCATGATTCAATCTCCAAAAATCCAACGATGAGTATCTTAAAAGACCAACATTTGTGTTCTTATTCTTCGTATAAGGCACCCACCTAAACTGCTCATCGTCACACACCGATCAACATCGCCACACACTATAAATAGCGGCAACGAAGAGATCGGTCGCATCGAAGAGACTTTAGCGTAGGTGACATTCGTCACAGGTTGACTCATTATCGGCGAAGAGTACAACACGAAAACAGCAACAAAACTGCCAACCAAAGCAGCTGCTATGAAATATGCGGATAACCTCGACTCTACACATTCTCTTAAGTACACAAACAGGTTAACGATTATCTGAATCCAAATTTATCACACCTTAAAAAATTAACCAAATCCAATCTTAATCATAAATAGAAACCCCAACAATCACAAAAAACATAAACCACATACAATTTTCTCACTTTCAAGTTACAGTAAGGTCATAAGTTAAAAGAGGCAGCAAGAGTAGCAATTAACAAATACCCGACAACACCAATTATCAAAGCTTATTAAACGCCAAATTCGTAGCTCCAAGAAATACAATTTTTAGAAAAAGTATCTGCTTTACTTGGAGTTTATCAAGCCCAAAAACAGCCAACAAATATCTAAATCTTGATAAGCCAATAAGCATTGGTTCAAACAAGAATCAAACAAGAGTTTTCGATTTGTGTTCGTGGTTCAAGAAAGAAAAGCAAAGATAGTTTTGTGTTTCGTGGTTGAGATCATAACTATAAAGAGAAAAGATTCTATCATATGTTTTTATAAGGATAAAAGTCTAGAAACGAGGAAATGAGAAATGAATGTAAATGACTTTCGTTTTCGTATCGATATTACATCGTGATGCGCATATATTTGACATTTTAAATTAAAATAGTGTACGATAAAGTTATTCTTTAAAAATTTCGTTATGCGTAAAGTTATTATCACGAGAAACATGTTATCAAAAAACATTGCTCGCGAAATTTTTTGATTACAGAGTACCCACAACCGCAACTCGCGAGTACCATGCTAGTAAGAATTAAGGGATGATTCTTTCACTTAAAATTTTGGGTATGAAATGTAACAAGTGAAGCAATGTCGAATGTACTGTTTATTAATCTTCCTCAAAATAAAGTCTCTTGCATGAAAAAGAGCTACAATTTTATTTAAAAATAGTTTTTGGTTAATCATAGTTTTTGACGTTTTTGCCGATTCACGAGGTTTGAATTTACCGTCACACAGACTCAAACCAGGTAAAACCTTACCTATTCAAGAGATTGACGTGGCCACTTAAAGGTTGTTTGCACCTAGCAAGAATTAAACTTGAGACCTCACACATTTTAGAGTGATAGTCACAAACTATTTTGCCACTACATCGCCCTTGAGTGGTTCATTTTAAAATACTTAAAAATATTTCATCAACATTGTAATTTAATGGGATAATGTATCGAGAGGCCACCTAACTTTTATGTTTTTTTCAAGTAGGCCACCCATTTTTTGAAAGTAACTCATAGGCCACCAAACTATGTATTCATCTTCGTTTACATCGACTCCTGTAAAATCTAATCCGGATAAATATCAAACGGCAAGAATGAACCTAACTCTAACATGTTATACTAATATGAATAAAAAAGCATCAACGATATTTCAATTTTATCCTTCTAAACTACTTTTAATAATATAAATTAACACATAAATTAAGGGTATAATCGGTATTTCACGTCAAACTTTGCATTCGGTTTGCTTAAACAAGTTAGAGGTTGGTTCATTATTTATATTTTATAGTTTTTGGGCATAAATTCGGCCAAATAATAACAACATAGGCCCCCTATGGTTTAGGTTTTGTGTAAACTACCTGGTTATAAGTCTTACTTTGTCCGGCCCCCATAGGCCCCCTATGGTTTAGGTTTTGTCGATTTAGTCCCTTGGTTTACATATTTAAATAATCGTTAGTTATTTATAAACTGTAACGGCTATTTAAATATATTACGTGAAGTATATTAAATAATAAACGCATTCTATGTGTTTAACGTGTGTGCCCCCAATATGCTCACTTACCTCTAGTCGTATAAACCACGGATCCAACTACCATATTTCAACAAATTTAAACAACCAAACCAAGTACAAGATACAAAGAAAAGGCAACCCACTACCTTAACAAGACAATAGGGGGATGGATCACAAAAGAACAAAATACATACAAACCCAAAACTGACATTAGGAACGTACACCAAAAACCAAATAGCTAAAAGGACAAATGCATGAGCAAAGGTCAAGGAACAAAAGACCTGACATAAGACCAAACAAACCAAAGCACAAATAAAAAAGCCTTGGTCCACTCTAGAGATGAAAATAAAGGCAGAAAGTAGCACACTCGGTTAATAACCGCTAATAGAAAAATAACCTTGCACAGCAGCCCCATAGCCACATGAAACATTAAATTGATAAAATGACACCTAAACATTGTCTTCACAAATCACTTGCAACAACCACTCAAGCACACTCATATTTAACCGAATTAGTCATTGCAACACACTTAAAATGTCTCATTAGGTGATATCTCTTTAATCATATGTTATATAACATATACCTTATACCAATAGCTAAATCATACAACATACAACAACATTGACCAAGTTTTATATTGATAACGCCTAAATTATACATGTTTTCTATGGCGTTATTTGTATATATTCTATCATTTCTCGTGAACTTTCGATACTTAAAAGCTTAAATTGCTTGCAGGTTCACTTGAAGACAATAAAAAACGTATCACCTAAGAAATTACACATTTTGAAAGACAAATACAAAGAGAAGAAAAGATATCAAGCTAAATGAACAAGTATGCCATACTCTACCAATGTACGCCGCACTTGCCGAAATAGCCAAAAACCACCACACTTACCATTTGTGCGCCGCACTTTTCATCTGATGAGAAGAATAAATGAAGACTTTAATGCAAGTGCATTTACACCCCAAGTACGCCGCACATTATTTTATGCGTGCCGCACTTTCTCAAATAACATTTAATGCTAGTGCATTTAATCACCAAGTGCGCCACACAATGTTTTGTGTGCGCCGCACTTTTCACCCAAATTCAGCCTATAAATAAAGGACGAATTTTCACTCTCAAATCACTCCTCTCCATTCTTCTCATTCCATATAACACACACACACCAATCCTCTCACCCATACAAACACCAAAACACTACTCCTTTGAAGAACAAAGACTTAACGATCAAGAACGAAGACAGTTATCAACTTAGTTATTGAAATAATGGAAGTTTATGTTAAATATACTTTTGTTATGAACACTTTAGCCATGAGAGGCTAAATCTCTCATGACTACTCGGTGATGTTATGATAATGAATAAGCACTTGGTATGATCATCATCCCTTTAATCTCAAGCTTATGTAGAAATCCTATTATATCTTATCTTGTCCATCTTTGCTTATCAACTTAAATTATATAGGCATATTGGTATAGGTCGAAAGACCCGGTATGATCTATGTGGTTTTAAAGATTTGTCTATGATCTTTATCGCTTGTGCCAAGAAATCCACTTTCGTAATTGATAAACAAATAAGCTTTGATATACTAGTAACTGGATTATTTGAGTGACACATATGGTCTAGTTAACTAAATACAAGTCTTGAGTTAAGTAAGTTAGTTTGTGAAAGCGTTTTCTGACGAGAAAATCCTTTTTATAAACTGAGGTTCCATCTTCGTGGTCTAATCATTTCCAACGCTTATAAATTATTTGCAACTATCCGAGTAGTCATCTTTATTATCATTGGTAAAACAAAAAGTCATTTTTAAATTAAAGTTTATTTTCTTTCTGATTATTTAAACACTACTCAAATCCCTGTGGACGACCTGGTCTTACCTAAAAATATTATACTACATACGTGGGTTATACTTTTACCCATGTGTTTCCCTATAATAAAATCGGTATTTTCAGTCATTATAAATTTAAAGCTTTTGAAACACATCAAAGTTTTTGGCGCCGCTGCCGGGGATTTTTAAGCTGTTCTGTAGTCAACTCTGGAAAATTACTTTAACTTCCTCTCTTTTTCAAAAATCGCCGTACATTTTTCTGGCAAACTGACCCAAACAATTTCTCTCTTGGATGCATACACGTGCTTCCATTTCTGAACTTGTTGAACCGTTACCTGAACCTGAACATACTCTTAATCGAAGACTTCGTCGACGAAACAGAAGAGTTCCATACGATCGAAGAAATAATCCACCACAACACCCGAGAATTGTCTACCCGCCAGTTCTTAACATCAATTACTTCTGTCACTTTCTTGATATTTTCAAAACTATGACCCAATGGATGATGAACCCATGTGGGCTGCCGAATATGTTGTCGCTCTGACTCCTGGTTCAGCGATCACAATTCCTGAAACCAAAAACGAATTTGCCATCAAAGGTAACCACTTGACTCTTGTCAAAGGAAACCAATTCGATGGTAGTACCAAAACCGATCCTCATAAACACATTCATGAATTCCTCGGAATCTGCGATATGTTTAAATACAGAGATACTGAAAATGAAGCCGTCCGCCTGATGATGTTTCCCCTATCACTAACTGGAGAAGCAAAAACATGGCTGGACGAACTCAACGAAGGAACTATCGAAACATGGGATGAACTTCGAACCGCTTTCATTAGCCGATTCTTTCCCCCCAGCTCTTTTCGACCGACTCCTCAGAGAAATCCAAGCCTTCTCTCAACATGAAAACGAATCTCTAACCGATGCCTGGCTTTGTATGAAGAAAATGCTCCAAAACTGCCATAGTCACAATCTATCCAAAGGCAACATAATAAAAATATTCTATGATGGTCTTAGCAAAATAACCCAAGAAGTTCTCGATGCCGCGGCCGGAGGAATTTTCCTCTATAAAACACCAAATCAAGCCTATCAACTTCTCGAAGATAAAGTCTTACTCAAGCTCGACTGGGCTAAAAATCAAAAAACCAAATCATCTCTTAAGAAAACAGTTGCTTTCGCCGATGAAGGTAGCAGTAATTCTAATACTGACAAGATTATGGCCCGAATGGATGGCATGACTTTGAAAATTGATGCTCAGTTGTAACACCCCCATTTTTACATATAACAGCGGAAGCTAATATGGGGTATTACTTCAAGGTACAACAGTCTAGAAAACGAATCAAAAAGAGTCGTTTTTGAAAATTTAGTTATCATTCATTATTTCATCAGAGTTTTTACAAACGAAAGGTCCCAAAATCTAACATACAAAGTTTGAATGATAACGGTTTTTCCATCTTTAAGTCCTCACCACTTCGTGCCATAAGTTGCTTAGTTACCTGAGATAAATAATGCTAAAAAGTCAACACAAAGGTTGAGTGATATTCATAGGTTTGAGTTAAATAATTTGAATGCAAATTCGATATTGGGCTACGTTGTTATACACCCGTTATGAAAATAAATATTATTGCCATTAGCTCATGAATCCAAAGCCTTGGGATATGTTTGATACGTTATAGCCCCAACGGGTGCCTTTGCTAAAACACCCGCAGTTATATTCTAATGATGTGCGATTGGTTACCGGTATGACTGGGTACACCAACGGGGAGTCCAACCCAAATAGATCTATTCACACCATTCGCGCTTACTCCGTAAAGTAATTAACGGTTCATGATATTGGGGACTTAAAGGCAAAGCAGTTACTTAGGCAATAATAAATCGGAATAACATATAGAAAACAATTGCATTCATGGTTATAGCATGTATCCCCCTCGAGGGTTTATAAAACATTTAAAATATTAAAATGCGAGGCTATGAACTCACCTTAACAGTATAGGGAAATTTGGTTGATAGCAAAGGTATATGGAATGAAAGTAACGGCTTCGTCACACGCAACCTGAGATATTATGTCAAGTCTTAGTTTGATTGTTATGTTTCAAAAATGTATATCTTTGATTGAATTATTATGGAGTATTGTATCACCGTTCGGGCTATCATAATTCAGAGGTCATTCAGTAAACGTTTGTGGAGATAGGGCACTTTAAATCGTAAACCCAACAACTCTGTCAGAACGTAATGCCAAGATGAAATCTCTTAATATGAAACTCCCTAGTATTGTGATATGAGATAATCGGTTTTAAGTGTTTTGATCAATATCTGGAAATGATAAGCACGACAAGCGTTAATTAAAGTTATGTCTTGTAATGTTTTGAACATGTTTTTATACTTTTTCAAAATATTACATTTTAGACCTTTAAGAATGAAAAATGGCAAAATATACCCTTGGGGTTTGCACTTTTACAAGTTTGGTCCTTCAAGTTTAAAAGATATAAAAAGTAAACCTTGTACTTGAAAAGTGACATAATAGACCCTTATAGTTATAATTTTAGAAATATGGCAAAAATAGTCCTTGTACTTATAAGTTTTCAAAAATTACGGTATATATCCTTTGCATGGAAATAATTTACAAAACAAGTCCAAAATCCATAATAATGATATTTTTCAATATGAAAAGTAATTTACAGGTTATAGCTTATTAATATAAGCTAAAATATGAAGGTTTAACGTAACAAAAGTTCAAAATAACGATTCGTTAAGCTAGAAACCGAAACGAGTCAATTTAGGGTTTCAAAACGAAAACATGCGGGTTTTAAGTTCAGATTCTTTCAAGACTTATCAAAGCACTTATTATAATGTTAGTTAAGCTTATTGGGATAGATTATAACAAAAGTTTACAAGTTTAGCTTATATATTAAGTAAAAACATAAAATTAGGGTTTCATGAGCTCGGTTTGGATCAAAAAGGTAAAACACATATGTTTTTGAGTTCAAAGCTTTATATGATGATTTAAGCATGATCATATGAACATTATGAGGGTATGAAAACAGAATATAAGCTTAGAGAACCTGGTTTTGAGCTTATAGCTTAGAAATGGGTCGAAATCAGGACTTTTAGCTTCGTACGCCTAGAATAACGACTCCCGGGCTTCTTTTCTTGGTTTCTTTTGCTTCACTTCTGTTCTTGAGACTTCTTAGGACCTCTTAGGATCTTCTTAGAGCAAAGGATTGCTGCTATTAAGGGTTATAGAGGAGGAAGTGGGGGATGAGTTCAAATGAAGAGTTTATGCTTCTATTTATAGTTGAAATGATCTTGGTGGCCAAGGAATGCTTATGATCTGATCTAGAACATGTGTAAGGGCTAGAGGGTGATGAGGAGAGGCTAGAGAATGAGTTGTATAAGCTAGAAACTAGTTAAGGGTGTTGGCTTGCTTTGGTGATGTCGCGGCTAAGAAAAGAGACAAAGGGGTGATGTGGTTCATTTTTGTACCATGAAATGGAGTAGATATTTAGGAGAGGTGCTTATAAGCAGCTTAGGAGAGTGTGGTGCTTGTCATTGAGGTGCTTGTTTGCAAAAAGATTAGTCAAAATGGGTCAAAATGAAAGAAACTAGGTTACGGGTTCATTTAGGGTTTCCAAGCTTGGATTTCAAGTACATTTGATTAGTAGTGATAGATATATGTTCACAAGACTTGTATTAAGGATTAATAACAAAAATTGATAGATGGTTCGGGTTTAAAATGGGTGAAAACGAGTAAACAGGTCAAAAGTTCAAATTAGGGCACAATTAGGGTTTCTTGGATTTGATTTGCATATAGTTGAAGTAAAATGATGAAATTGTGATAGAATATGATTGATAATGTTGTAAATTAAGTTATTACAACTTATTTGAGTGTTGGTTTGGGTTTACAAAACATAAAAATCAAGAAACGAGTCATGGTTTAGAAACTAGCTCGGTTTAGGGTTTCTGGGTTTTGAATTAGGGTTTTGAGTGTAAAAATATGTATGAGAGCTTATGAGGAGAATAGTTTGGGTTTACACATTGTATATTGAGTATAGTAGCTTGCACAAAAGTGATGGTGAAGAAATTATAATGAAAACGGAGGTAAAATGACTATTTTGGAGATCATGCTTAATGACTTGTATATTGAGCTTTTAATGACTTGTACTTTAACTTGGAGGGAGTTTATATTTCAAATGAGATGTTATATTACTTGTACATATGCTTTAGTAACCTGTACATTCACTTTAGATATTAACCTTTCATGAAATTAGGGTTTAGAGGTACATGATAACGGTTTAAAGCCTGTTTTGATATAACGTTGCAAATGGTACATTATATGAGTAATGTACTTTGTAATAATGATATTAAGATATTGACTTGACATGTCATGATGTTTGCTTGACATATATGAAGATAGGATTGCCATAGGTAGGTTGCGTGAGCTCGTTAACTTTAGTTATGCAAGAAATATTGCATATAGAGATATTGGCAAAGCAAGTAATGTAATAAAGCAAAAAATTTCCCTAAAAAATGTGGTTCATACATGATAGATAGATAGTACATTGCATCTAACTTAATAGATGGATATTTACATTTATGAAAATTACGGGTTGTTATATCAGTACAAAGAACTCCAGTCTAAAGCTAAGAAAACAAAACCCGATCTTGATGAAGATGATACACCTATGTCCTGAGAGGAAGAAGCCAAATTCATGCAAACCTTCCGTAAGACTCATTTTTACAATGATTACCGCGACCGAGACTCAAATCGCGATAATTGGTGTTCAAACGAATAGAGTAGTTATAACCGAGACAACTACCGGTCCAATACTGATGATAAACCATATGATATTCAGAAACAATTCAACGATTTCATGAAATCTTAACAAACAACCAATGCTTTTGTCAAAGAAACGTTCATGGAACTCAAAACTCAACTCGAAACTGTAGCCAAAAATCACCAAGCTTCAATCCAAAATCTTGAGACTAAGTTTGACAGACTTGCTGACAAGCAATCTAGTCGACCTTCTGGATCTCTTCCAAGTAACACTCAACCAAACCCAAAAGGGCACAACACCAAAGCCTATCAACCACCACAATCTCGCAATGAGCATGTGAATGCTGTATTCACAAGGAGTGGTAAATCCCACAACCTACCAGTAAACCCAAATGATCAACAAAACGATTCTAAAAACCCTATCAACTTCGATAGCGATGATGAAGATGAAGAACCGACACCATGATAACATCAAATAACGTCACTTTATTATATCATTTATCCCATCCATTTTGCCCAATTTTATATAATTATTGGATTGTTTGGTACTTAATTTCTTTAAAGTTGATAAATGCAGTAATTCAGGAGTGTTTTGTGGAGACATGCTAAAAGGCGCACAATTTGGAGCTAAAACGAAGACATTTGAAGATTTCTGAAAATTCACCAATACGCCGTATCCGACTAAGAAGATACGGCGTATCAGCGCCAAGCTTCACAAGAAAACGCGTTTGACCAATTCCCAATACGGCGTATCCATGCCTTCTTCATACGCCGCAGCCTTGAAGATAACTATTGGAAGATACAGTAAATCAAGTAAATTTGGAAAGATATTAAAGATTTATTACGAACGTAGCGCGCACTCCAAGGAATCCAGCCCAATACGCCGTATCGACCTATCTGGATACGGCGTATCGAGAGTTTTTCAGCAACTATAAATAGAAGACTCAAAAACGAGTTTTTAGTGTGCAATATCATATTCTCTGTATAGTATACATCTGAAGTCTAATTTCTCAAGCCAAAAGGAGCAGCCAAGGTCGAGCACCATTCCTAATTCTATAGAAGACATCGTGTAATTCTTACTTTCTTAATCATTCGATTTTTAATTGTTTGATCACATTTGTAATAATGACAATGATTGTGGGCTGGCTAATAACCTCGGTAATACCATGTTTAATAAAGATTATAATGTTTGGTTTGTTTTAATCCGGCTTGCTTAATTTATCGTTGTTATTTGATTATGTTTATCGCCTTATACTTGTTTATGTGCTTGTACATGCAACCTATCATTCAACTGGATCTAGTGAGACCTAACTAGTAATCTAGATGTCGGGATAGTGCTCCATGTTGTGCTTTGTATGCCCGGACCAATAGGATCACAAATGGCACCTTATCATTACTCTTTGATTATGAGCTTAGTTGGACCAGCAGGTGACCCGATAATTATTCAACCAGTATTGTTCTTAATTGATTGGTAATTGATTTTGGTGGTGGACTACTGGTGTATAAAGTAACATCAAGCAATAAGTGGGTAAAGTCCTGATGGGCTAGGGTATTAACAGGATCACCACTGCTTTAATTCCCTATGGTAGATTATAATCAGATTTAAGGATGCTTTATGCGGATGCGTTAATCATGACAGGATTGTTCGTATCTAGGTCTTAGGAAGTAGAACCGCCTAAGTCTTAAGAATGATATGCCGCCTCGAGATAAGCAGCCATTGCACTAATAAATCAAACCAGCATTTAATTGGATTTAGCATGGTTAATACTATTTTCTATTATTTGGTTCGTACCGCTCTTTTGTCTTATGTTATTTGCTTTAAGTGTTTATTGTGCTTAGAATTGATATTTGTCACCAACAAACATGTGCCAGTCTCTCAGGCTGAACCCCCCATCTTATTAGACAACGTATATAGCATAGGTTTAACCAGTAGATAGACTAATTAAAATACTAATAGAATTTAGGATTAATGTTCCACTCTTAGTGTTCGACACCCTACTTACCACGAACTCCATCTTGACCGGGTACACTGCTCGTTAAAGTGTTGTTTTAGGTTTGTCGGCTAAATATAAATGTAAAAACTGAGATAATTTAAATAATTTGACCCAACTATACAACACATCAGTTTGTGGCGCCGTTGCCGGGAAGTGAATTAAGTTAAACCTTATTCTGTAACATATTTCTAACCTCTAATCAATTAGTTTAGTGTAATCATTTAACCGTTAATTGATTAGTTTAGTGTAAAAATTAAATTATGTGTTCTAATTGTTTAATTATGTGTTTAAATTATCGTATTTAAATTATTTTTCTATTCTGTCTTGTTATACGGCGTATCTATTCTTTAGAAATGCCGTATTAATCTCCTTAGATACGATGTATCGGGTTCACCTAATACGGCGTATTGATTGCAGGTCTGATCAATTTTTCAGGTTTAAATTTTTAGAACTGCCTTACTTTGAATCATGTCTTTCATGAGAGGAACATTACTTGATCCATTCCAGTTCCCATATCCTAAAAGGAAATTAACAATGGAAGAGATGGTGAATAAATTCATTGAAGAAGGAAGACAAGAACACGAAGAAATGGGGGCATTTATTAGGGAATTCAAAACAACAAACAAACTCCTACTCAAAGAAAGAAATAATTCGTTGAGTGAACTCAGGTTCGGGGTATATGAGTTAACAAAAGTAATCGAAAAAGCCCAAGTAACAAGCTATGAAATCAAGGGAGTAACCACTCGAGGAGGTAAAACCACAACTGAAACTACTCAAGACAATAATGTCACGCTTGAACCTCCAACGCTCAATCATAATGAACCGATTACACAAAAAGAAACCCCCACCAAAATCAAAACCCAAAAAACCACAGAACAAGTGACAAAACCTCAAATATCACCAATACCTTTCCCTAATCGGCTGAAAAAAGAAAAGGAAGAAGCCCAACAACGAAGGTTCTTAGAGAACCTAAAACAACTCCAGCAGAACATACCATTCACCAAAGCCCTTGCTCAAATGCCAAGATACGCTAAATTTCTAAAAACTTTGTTGTCGAACAAAACAATACTAGAGGAAGCTTGCACAGTAACAATGAACGAAAGATGCTCCGCGGTCCTGCTAAACAAACTTCCACTTAAGGAGAAAGACCTAGGGAGCTTTACCATCCCTTGTGATATTGGCAACTTACGCATCGACAACGCTTTGGCAGACTTAGGAGCTAGTATAAGCCTAATGCCCTATTCAATGTATGAAAGGCTAGGACTTGGTGAACCAAAACCCACAAGAATGAGTTTAGAACTTGCAGACAGGTCCATCCAGTACCCCCGGGGGATAGCAGAAAATGTACTCATTAAAATCGACAAGTTTATTCTCCCCATTGATTTCGTTATCTTGGATATGCGAGAAGATTCTAAAATTCCAATAATCCTAAGAAGACCGTTCCTATCAACCACTCGAGCCATGATAGATGTATTCAACAAAAAGATAACCCTTAGGGTTGGGGACGAAGTGGTAGTCTTTGATGTCGATCAATCAACAAAAAAACCCTACCGAAGACGACGAATGCTATGGGATCGATGATTTAGACCAAACCATACACTTGGAAACTTAGGAATTAATAGAAAACGACCATACTGATTCATTCTTACTCAGTGATCTGGGAAAACACATCAACCAGACCGATTCTGAAGAACATGGGGTACAACAAGAAACGATACGGCGTATCCAATATCACAGGGAACGCAGAACTTTGAAAATACGAGGAACGAGCACCTCTGCTCCGCTAGTGCTAACGAAATCAACGAAACAATACCAAAACTAAAAGATCTTCCCTCCCATCTCGAATACGCATATCTAAATGGAGATAGATCTTGTCCAGTAATCATTTCTTCTAAACTAACTGAGAAAGAGAAAGCTTCACTCTTGCAAGTCTTAGAGAAACATAAGGGAGCAATCGCTTGGAAAATGGCAGACATTAAAGGTCTTAGCCCGTCGTTCTGCACGCACAAGATCCTGTTAGAAGAAAGCTTCAAACCTGTCATTCAACCTCAGAGACGTTTAAATCCAAAAGTCCAAGATGTGGTCAAAAATGAAATTGTCAAACTACTTGATTCCAGATTAATCTACCCCATCTCAGATAGCCCATGGGTCAGCCATATTCATGTCGTCCCAAAGAAAGGAGGAATGATTGTCGTCTTAAACGACAACAACGAGCCAATTCTATCTCGCATAGTTATAGGGTAGCGCATGTGCATTGACTATTGTAAATTAAATGATGCAACACGAAAAGACCACTTCCCTCTTCCTTTCATTGACCAGATGCTGGAACGCTTGTCTGGGAATGAATTTTATTGTTTTCTTGATGGTTTTTCAGGGTTCTTCCAATTTCATCGCTCTAATGATCAAGAAAAAACAACAATGCACGTGCCCTTATGGAACTCTTTGCTTAACCGAAGGATTGCCCGTTCGATATGCAATGCTCCCTGCAACCATCCAAAGGGTCATGACTTAATATTCCCTGACATGTGTAAGACTTCAAGGAAGTCAATATGGATGATTTCTCAGGTGTTCGGTAATTCTTTTAACACTGTCTCTATAATTGTAGCAAAATGCTCGCAACTTGCAAAGATGACATCCTGTTACTAAATTGGGAAAAAATTGCCATTGTTATGGTAAAAGAAGGTATTGCCTGGGTCATAAAATATCTAGGGAAGGGGTCGAGGTTGACAGAGGAAAAATAGATGTAATAGCCAAACTGCCTTACCCAACAAATGTTAAAGGTGTTAGGAGTTTCTTGGGGCACGCTGGGTTTCATCGTAGATTCATAAAAGACTTTTCATTAATTTCTAAACCTATGACCCAGCTTTTAATGAAAGATGTGAAGTTCGATTTTTCTGATGATTGCAAAAAGGCTTTTAATGATTTAAAAGAAAAACTAACTTCTGCACCTATCATAATATCTCCTGATTGGAATTTCCCCTTTGAACTAATATGCGATGCTAGTGATTTTGCCATAGGAGCAGTCTTAGAACAGAGGATAGATGGGAAATTTAAACCCATTTACTACGCTAGCAAAACCCTTAACGATGCCCAAGCACACTATACTACTACTGAAAAAGAGCTTCTTGCAGTTGTATTTTCTTTTGATAAATTTTGTCCGTATCTTATTTTATCAAAAACTGTTGTCTACACTTATCACTCTGCTTTGAAGTATCTATTCAGTGAATAGGATGCAAAGACAAGACTCATCAGATGGGTTCTACTTTTACAAGGATTCAACATCGAAATCAAGGATAAAAAAGGAGCAAAAAATCTGGCTGCTGATCATTTGTCTAGGCCTGAAAATCCAAACATGGGGATGTTAACCGAAAGGGAAATCGCCGATGAATTCCCCGATGAACACCTTATGGCGTTAAAGATTACACCCGACAACGATGAACCATGGTACGCAGATTACGTCAACTACATTGTCAGGAAAGTAACGCCTCCAGAATGGACCGTTGAAAGAAGGAGACGATTCTTCTCTTAGGTAAAATACTACTTTTGGGACGAACCTTACGCATTTAGGCTATGCCCAGATAATATAAGGAGACGATGCGTCGTCGGAAGCGAAATCACTGAGATCCTTGCACACTGCCATTCCGGACCAACTAGAGGACATCACAGTGCCTCAATAACCGGGAGAAAAATCTACAAAGCAGGCTTCTTTTGGCCGAGTATCTTTCGAGACGCCAAAGACTGTGTTTCAAAGTGCGATGCATGCCAAAAGTCAGGAAGCATATCATCCCGAAACGAAATGCCACAAAACAACATACAAGTATGTGACGTATTTGATGTCTGGGGACTGGACTTCATGGGACCATTTCCTGACTCAAGGGGTAATAAATACATCTTGGTGGCAGTGATTACGTGTCAAAATGGGTTGAAGCCCAAACACTACCAACAAATGATGCTCGTGTGGTGGTGAAATTCTTAAAAGGATTGTTTGCCAGATTCAGGGTTCCTAAAGCCCTGATTAGCGATAGAGGGACACACTTTTGCAATTCTCAATTGGAAAAAGCTCTTCAAAAATACGGTGTGACTCATAGAATATCAACTGCATACCACCCTCAAACAAATGGGCAGACTGAGGTTACTAACAGGGCTATCAAACGTATCCTGGAACGATTAGTTGGATATAACCCAAAGTACTGGTCAAAGAAGCTTAACGATGCATTATGGGCATTCAGGACCGCCTACAAAACACCAACAAGATGTACCCCCTTTAGATTAGTTTATGGGAAGGCCTGTCATTTACCGGTAGAGATTGATCATAAAGCCTATTGGGCATTAACCAATGTAATATGGATCTCATGACAGCGGCAAAGAATCATTTCATGGCACTTAATGAATTAATGGAATTACGAAATGAGGCATACGAGAACACTCGGATCTATAAGGAAAAGACTAAGAGATGGCACGACTCGAGGATCTGAGGGGATAAAAACATCAAAACTAGAGACAAAGTCTTATTGTTTAACTCTCGCTTCAGATTGCACCCAGGAAAACTCAGATCAAAATGGTCCGGTCCCTTCACTGTAAAAACCGTATATCCGTATGAAGCCATAGAAATCACGGATAAAAATAATATGAGCTTCAAGGTCAACGGACACAGGTTAAAAAAATACTATGATGGATGCATTGACACTGAAGAGAACGAGTTAGTCGAGCTAGACAAAACCGCAAAGTAGAAGCCCGAACGAGATGGGAAAAGGTCAAACCTAAAGACCAGCTGAAACAAAAGTGCTTACCGGGAGAAAACCCAGTCATTTTAATTGTTTATCGCATTTAATTGTTTGAAATTTAATTTCCTGCACGAGTCTGTCTTCCCAAACATTGCATACGGCGTATCGAACCCCTCTGGATACGGCGTATGCATGTCTGGACGTTATCAGTCTTTAAACTTAATTATTTAATTTCCAGTAATTTAATTGTTTCCACAGGAATCATATGGCGTATCCTAGGGTTTGGGATACGGCGTATTGACCCTTGTACAGTTGTGTGTTTAATTGTTTTCTTGTACCATTGTAGCTAGATAGAATTTGCACTTGTCTTCTAATCCTTTACGCAGGACCTCGCTGAAACTATGATATGATATATGCTGAAAAAGACTTGTGTTGAACTTATCCGGGCATTCTGAAGCCATAGTCAACACACTTTTTGCTCAAGAACACTTCATGGAGAATTAGAACGTACTTGTCCTCTTTTACAAAATAACATGCAAAAATGCTTAAAAACGGTCAAAATTTTAAAATCTTTTAGCATGACTTTTGTAAAAAATCACTAGTTACATTACCTAGCGCACTATAACACTCGATACATATTTTGAGAATTAAAGCCTATTCCGTTTCCAAACTGTCTACTAAATTCCACAAAATAATGATTGTGTCGGTGATGTAGTGGAGTTTAGAACTTGGCCTGGTATATCACCCGAGACCTCCATAATAAGTACTATGGATTTAGATGGAAGAACATGTTCAACTGATAAATTTCTAGGATTAAACCAAATAGCCTACATGTC
>BQNB010045969.1:1002-43984 GCA_026074375.1 Tanacetum coccineum | reverse complement strand
TGTTGTTCGTGCTACAAGATTGAAGGAATTGCCATTTTCTACGATATCCCATAGAGCATAGTCTTGAATTTGAAAGTATTGCTCTATTCTGAGTCTCTACATCTCATATTCACCTTGCTTGAGAAGTGGCAGTTTTGCAATAGCATTGGTTTATGTAGTTTCTAGATCCATCTCTTTTGTAAAAAGAGTTCTTCTTTGTTTTTTTCTTCTAGATCAAAGTTTCAAAACACAAGGTTCTGATACCACTTGTTGATCCTTTTTTAACAGATCTTTGATTAGCTTGTTAAAGCTTTAGTTGTCTTAGATAAATCTAAAATAACTATGACAAAAACCTTGAGTAATATATAAAGATTATGCGGAATCTAATCTTTATACACTAGAAGAACAATAAAGTAATGTAACAGTAACACAAGATCTTTCTCTTAACTCACAATATATTAATGATTCACAAAACAACTATATGTTTTGCCTAATAGCTATGACTTTTCTATGTATGTTCTAACTATGCCATAGGGTTCCTTTTATACACTAAGGAAAACCCTAATGGGCTTAGAAAACGCGTTAAGTGATCATGCATATCTATTCATAATATATCTAATGCATATCACATACGCAGTACTAACTTCTTATACTAACAATACTAATAAACTAACATTTTGTACTGGCAGTACTAACTATAACTAACAGTACTAACTATTACACCTAGCAGTCCTAATGACTTAGTTTATTTTCTTCAATCTTCAGTAGCAGCACAAATCTTTAAATAGCAATACTAAGTCCTCTCATCTGTATAAACTTGTAGAAGCCCTTAATTCCCAACATTAATCTTCTTATTGCTTAAAGTCTAGATTCTGCATAGACTTTAAGTTATCTCATGAAGTTTCTGTCTTAGTAGTTTTGGATTTATCCAAGGTTACTAACCTTTATACAAGCTAAAGGAGATCAAGATCTATTCAGAAGGGATCAACAGTTTGTCTTAATTTTGTAAAATCCTGCAAATACTTAGTTATTTTCTTGGTTTAACCAAGATTTGTAAAATCCTATGAAATACCAATCTTAATCACCTTTAACAACAACCCTTTAACATAATTCTCCTATATCACTGAACGATCAAACCTTATCATTTCACATAACAATCACTTGAAAATGACTACATTCGCAGAACACATGATTATGGCAGGGGCCGATAACCATCCTCCCATGCTTGAAAAGTCAATGTATAACTCTTGGTAGAATCGTATGTTGCTTTACATAAAAGAAAAGGCACACGGTAGAATGATGCTTAACTCAATTAAACATGGACCACTTGTTTATGGTACAATTGAAGTGAATGGTGTCACTAGAACCAAGACTTATGAAGAACTCATGGATGCAGAGAAGCTCCAAGAATATTTTGATGTTAGAGCCACTAATATCATTCTTCAAGGTCTTCTACAAGAAGTGTACTCTCTTGTCAACCATCATGAGGTTGCTAAATAAATTTGGGATCGAGTTAAGTTACTCATGAAAGGAACGGAATTGTCACATCAAGAACGTGAGTGCAAATTGTATGATGACTTTGATAGGTTTACTTTGGTGAAGGGAGAGTCACTTCATGAGTATTACTTGTGGTTTGCTCAACTCATGAATGATATGCACACTATAGGAATGACAATGCAACAGGTTCAAGTCAATACTAAGTTTTTGAACACTCTTCTACCTAATCCGAGCAAGTTTGTGACTGATGTAAAGTTAGCAAGAAACCTGCATACAACCAACTACGATCATCTTTATGCATATCTCAGTCAACACGAGGCACATGCTACTGAAGTCCGCTTAATGCGTGAAAGGTTTCTTGATCCACTTGCCTTGATTGCTAACAATTCTCACATCCCTTCATATCAAACCAACCATCAATCTCAGTACAATCCTAATCACTATCAACAATAGTTATCACTAGTTGCTCAATAGTATTATCCCTCTCAACAACATTCACAATCTTATGAAGCACATTCTCATCATTAACAGTATAAGCCTCCAAAAATTCCCTAACAACAATCAATTCTATAAAATGTTTATCAATCTCCTGCAATGTCACAACAACTACAAGTTGAGTTTCCCTAGCTTGACTCAGGTCTTGCAGTTCCATCATTTCTACCAGGTGATGATCCAACTACTAGTTTGAACAAAGCTATGACATTTCTAACCACTGCAATTACATCACGTTTTCCTACAACCGACAAAAAACATAGAACATCTTCCAATTCAAGAAACCAAGCAACCATTCAAGATGGTAGGGTTACAGTCTAACAAGTATAAGGGAGACAGGGTTAGAGTTTTGCTGGTATAGGATCTAAGAGCAATGCAACAAGCTCAGTGATAAATAAATCTGGAGGAAATAATGCAACAGTTAAAGCAAGGGTTGTCAGGTGTTACAGTTTTCAAGGAGAAGGACATATGGCAAGGCAATGCACTCAGCCAAAGAGGCTAAGGAACTCGGCATGGTTCAAGGAGAAAATACTACTAGTTCAATAACAGGAAGCTGGTTAGGTGTTAGATGAGGAGCACCTAGCGTTCTTAGCAAATCCAAGAGTTATAAAAAGGCAAGATACTCAGACAACAATCATACACAATGCTACATTCCAGACTGATGATCTCGACGCTTTCGACTCAGAGTGTGATGAAGCACCAGGTGCCAAGGCAGTTCTTATGGATAATCTCTCTAGTTATGACTCAGATGTAATCTCCGAGGTACCAATCTCAAAAACTAATCAAGATAATTCTATATTTGATAATGGTGTTCAAGAGATGTATTATTATGAACAACCTGCTTTCAATCCCTCTTCAGATATTAAAATTACAATTGATAGCAATATCATCTCATATGATCAATATTTGAAAGAGACTAAAACTACTGCTGCTTAAAATACTACTTCAATTGAACAACACTATGCTGTGATAATATCGGTCTTTGATGAGATAACTCATTGAGTTGCTACATGTAATGCTGAGAGTATTAAAAATAAGAATGAGCAAGAGTCTTTAACCGCTGAGCTAGAAAGATATAAGGAAAGGGTAAGAATGTTTGAAGAAAGACTAAAGGTTGACTTAAACGATCATGAAAAATACATTGATTCACAAATGAATGATATGATTCTTAACAAGAATGAAAAGTTTGCTGCTTTTCAAAAAGAGATTGACTCACTAAAATTTAGTCTTTCAAAAAATGTCAAAGATAATGAATCTTTAATGACAAAAATTGATGTTTTGAAAACTCAATCCAAAGAAAAAGAAAATAAATACATTGAAAAGGAAATTGATTTCGAAAAGAAGATTAAAGAATTGGAAAACATTGTTTTCAAAGTGGGTTAATCTGCGCAAACAATGCATATGCTAACGAAAGTACAAGTTTTCTACGATGATACTCATAAACAAGCTCTTGGGTATCAAAATTCTTTTTATCTTAAGAAAACTCAGCGGATAAAACCAACGTTGTATGATGGTGTTGTGATATCTAGAAAACATGATGTGATTTCTATGGTTGATTCTAAAGAGACATTGACTTTAGCTAAAGAGAGTCAATTAAAAATGCTTAAAAAACAAAAAGATTCAGTTTTAAAAGAGAAAAAAGTCAATATTTCTCCAATTAATTACTCTGAATTAAATAAATTAAGTGAGCATTTTGAAAAGCATTTTGTTCCACAAAAAGAATTGTTTGCAGTACAAGCTTTCTGGTTACCAATTTCAAACCCGATTTCTGAACAACTTGTTGTTCCACCTACACCAGTTAAGATAGAGGTTCCTAGTGAACTTCCAAAGGTCAGTTTGGTAAATAAAAGTTTTCATAAACTAAAAAATCACCTTGCCAAATTCGACAAGGTGGTGAAAGAAAGAACCACACCTTTGGCAATATCTGAGGGTACATGGGATTTTGAACACACCAAAGAGGTTTTCATAACACAAGTAATTCCATTTTTAATTTCTTTAAGGGAATAATATAAGGATTTTAACAATGGTCTTCACGATGAACTCAATGAAGTGAAAACGATTTTTAACCAAATAAAAGCTGCTGTTGAATAGTGTTCTATATACAAGAAATGTTTTGAAATTCAAAAGAAAGAACTTCTTCTTGAAAATGATTGACTCTTGGAACTAATCATATCTCAAGATCTTGTGCATACTGCTATAAATTCTTTAGAAGTCATTGATGAGTATGAAAGTATGAGAAATAGCTGGTGTGAGGAGTATAATAGGAATCTAACGCTTGAGGCTGAGCTTTTAAAAATGAATGAACTTTCAAAAACATGTTTAAGACTTCAAAATCATTGTATTTCACTTGAATTGAAACTACAATAGTATAAAGAAAGTTTTCAAAATAACAGATCTTGTAGCAATTTGGATGCTCCTGCATTGAATGAATTTTTTTGTAATAAATGATCTAAAAGCTCAGTTACAAGCCAAGGAATCCTTGATAAGCAAGTTGAGAGCACACATTTTAACACCCCTAAAATCACAACGCATCAGAATACCACTTGGGGTGCTACTTCATAGCATAAAGTACAAGTTACAGAAAACGACTCTAAGTGAGACGTTTTGAAAAGTCAACCATTCGATAATTTTTATAAAATATCAGAGTTACAATAGGTCCCATTTGTAATGTAATAGAAAACATTTTTAAAACGTTTGTCGAATGGTAAAATAAATTATAAAGCCTTCAAAAATATATCCGCGCGACTCAAATGCTCCCAATGCTCAGCTAGCAAAATAATAACCTGAGAAAATACATGCAAAACGTCAACAATAATGTTGGTGAATTCATAGGTTTAAGTAAAAGCAGTATTGAAATAATTCAAGTAGTATTTCAGTAAGAAAAGTAGCGTTACAACATTTCAAAGCGTTATTTTCGAAATCCAAGTAGTAATTCAATAAATCAAGTAATGTTCAGTAGTGGACCACAAGATTTAAATAATAGTAGACTACAAAACAAATTCAGTAGTCTAACACATGTATTATTGCATTATGCTCATGACCCCGAAACCTTAAATAGTATTTGTGCCCCTGAGAAAATATAGGATGCTTGCCAACAACCTAACTGACCTCACAATGTTAAATGTACCATGGTCAACTTGTGACCAGAAATTCAAGGCAGGGATTGTCAGTCCCAATAGATCTATCCATAACACTCGCGCTTGCCACATTAGCAATTAACGGTTCATGATTGGTAGGGACTTAAATGGCAATGCGGTAACTTAGGCAATAATCTGGATATCATACAATTTAAAACACTTGTGTCTAATAGTAAAACAAATAATGTGTTCAAAACTCACGGTTTTCATATATAGGAATTCAATGATCTCAAATCATGTAGTAAACAAATCAAGCTTTAAATCAGTTCATAAGAAAACAACCATGTATTGCACATGTTTTAGAAGTCATGTATTAAGCAAGTAAAAGCTTTAGTAAAGATACTCACGTAACGCTTAAGTAGTAGAAATCAATAAGTTTACCTAGTAAAACGAGCATGTATTCTCACCTCGAAAACTGTTTACGAAAACCATTAAAAGAGAAAAGGTGGGGCTATGAACTCACTGTAAAAAGAAGTATCAAACGAGAAATTCAACATAGAAAGAACAACGACAACGTCTCACCCGCGACCTATAATAATGGTGCACGTATTAGAAGAATATAACTTATAAGAAAAATGAATAAATTGCACATATAAATAAATATGTATGTATTCTACATATGTATAATGTTATACCATAGAATTCATGTGCGCACCTTAACTTCTTAGTAATACATTATAAGTTATTCTGATTTTGATAGATTTTCCTAGTCACTTGATAGCCTTTGAAGAAATACCAAACGACCTCATACTCCTTCTATAATCTGTTTCTAACAACCTCTATGTGTTAATAACCTACTGTATTATTCCCAAAAATGTTTGACAAGTATAACTATTTTTCAAAAATTCGACGACTCGAAGTGTCTGGAAAATGACTTGCTGCAACCACCTAAAAGTTTCACTTGATCAGACCCATTTAGACCTCTCAATAAAATCTAGAAAAATTCTGGAAAATCATATACACTATGAACTTGCTACGGTAGCAATTTTATTAATTTAAAATGTGTTTTGATATGTCTGCTATCCTCACAAACACAACCTAGAAAACTGTCCCCAAACTCAGATTTGACAATGAATATCGTAAAATCACTTTGACTAACCTATGCTCACTTTTAAATTATGAAACCACTTTGGTTGGAAAGTAGACTATCTGTAGTTATTTTTAGAGTCAAGAAAATCAATAAAAGCTATATGAATGACGGAGTTATGACTCTCACAAGATGAATCAAAAATCTGCCTAGATTCTTATTTCGAATTTACAATGATCAACCCATCCAAACGCACCCATACTCTAACTCATTATTCTCAATTCAATTTTAGACACAACCTAAAGCTTAAGTATTGTGACAACCATGACTTGAGCAGGTTAATCAAACCGTTAGAGTTGACTAAAGTATTTATATATGTTATAATTGTGTGTTTATGTGATCTTATATGAGTATTTGATACCAATCCGTGATGCGTGTTTATCTATTAGTGATTGAATTGTGGTTTTGGTAGCTATTTCATTTCGTTTATATTTTGTGACAATGGAAATGATAGCATGATTTTATGCGTTATCGGGTAATTTGGTGAATAATTGATATATGAGCATAAAGAGTATATAATGTATTCTTAGGAATGAATTAAGTCTAGTTTTTAAATTTGATAAGCATTAGGATTTCTAAATTAGGAAAGTAATTTATGAAATAAAATTTATAAATAGTAAGTTTAAAACTAGTTTTTATTTAAAAGGTTTGCAAAATCTATAAAGGGTTTTTATAACAAATAACAAAATAAGGGTAATTACATATTAAATAATATTTAATAAAAAAATAAAGGGGGTTTGTTTGGCCGGTTATTAAAGAAAACGAAAAAAAGGAAACAAGTTTGATTACAATTAGGAGTCTAGGTATTATCAATACAAAATCAAGGAAAACCCTAGAACACTTTTTCTCTCCCTCTCTCTTTTGTTCGGCCAAAACCACAAGGAAGGAAAAAAATATTTTGTTTCAAGAATTAAGGTGTTGATTCGTGTGTGTTCGAGTGAAAGGCTTAGGTATGTTTTCAATTAAGTTCTTGTTTAATCTTATATTAGTAACTCTAATTGATTGATAATTAGGGTTCATAAATTTTCTGTAAATTAATGATATAAAATTATATGGGTGTGTTCGGGAATAGATTTGGAGCATGTTGGTGTGAACAGTATAGATTAGAACGCGTTAATTTGAAAGTTAGGGTTTGGCAGAATTTTAGGTCATGTTGATTGAATGATATCTCATTGATAAAAACGAGTTTAGGTATGAATCTTGTGCCTAAATTGAAGTTCAGAGAGTCTAGTTTTCAAAAAGTCCAGCCCCGAAAGGTTTTTAGGTGGGAAGTTAGTCAAATAATTTTTACAAGAAAAGTTGTCAAAACAGTAAATTCGGGTCATATTTGGGTCTGATTTCGGGGAGTAAAACCCCTCCTTAAAAGTTGAGTCAAGGCTTGGGAAAGATCAGAGGTTATAGTTTATGTGTCTACTAACTCCAGCTCAAAGCACAAGTCCTAAATCATTGTCTAAGTATTTTTAGAAAAATCAAACTTTTTTGTGTGCGTTCAGATCTGAATTTGAGTAATTTGTGATGTTGAATTTTTATAAAATAGTTAGACACTATATTTTTTTTTCTAAAAAATCACAGTAGTTCATAACCCATTGGGAAGGTAGGGAATGAAGTGGGGAAAAATAATTTGATAATTTAGTATTTTATTTGTGGTCATGAAGTGACTATAAAATTCTGCCAAAAAGCTAGAAAACTTGGATAAATGAATTAAGGGTATTAGGGTATAAGTGAGTTATGGGAAGTTTGGTAAAGGGTATATATTCATAATATAAGCTTAGTAGTCCATTAATTGATTATTACATCGTCTTGGGAATTTAGCCTAATCGCGTGTAACATGTGTTTTATTTGTGTTTAGTTGATTTCAAGGAATTTATGAAGTAGCTGTGTATCAGGCGAGTTTTATAGTCCCATTTTTCTGTTTTTCTTGGGATGGAAATGATGCAAATGTTTTGAAATGTTTCATTGTTGTGATTATGTGTTTTAAATTGCGTATGGGCATTGCATGGCTATTATATGACTACGTGTTATATGTGATATTTGGGATTGGATGAGTACGCCTACTCAGTGAGATTGTGATATTGATTTGGGATCGGATGAGTACGCCTACTCAGTGGGAGCGGATGGGTATGCCTACCCAATGTGATATGTTGTGTGGTACATTCTGAGTGAGCTTGGTTGCTTATAGTGCCAGCTATTCTAAGCCCGAATGTGAAATTTAAGTATGTGAATATGATGATTTGATTTTGGTTACATGCTAGCATAGGTTCATAATAGTTCATTATTGTCCTGCTTTGTTTTGATAATTACAATAAAAGCGAGTATTATTGCGTGTCAAAAACCTATGACTCTCACCAATACTATTGTTGACACCATTGTGTTGTGATGATACCCATGACGTTACACCTCGTGTTTCCGCCTTGGCGGGGTGTGACAGATTGGTATTGATTCGGCAGATTTAGTCTATATATATATATATATATATATATATATATATATATATCCTAAAATACTAAATAAGTAATAGTATAGAGAGTATCCCGTTTGATATAAAAATTGCTTCAGGACAAACAATATTTTATCTCCCAGATGTCATATCCCGACGAAGTGTGAAGATTGAAAATCTTGTTTCGGTTCGTGATTGTGTGCTTGAATACTTAATATTTTGGATTTTGGATTCTAAATCTGATAAAGCAAAGGGAAAGCATGTAAAGGCACGCTACACTAAAAATTAAGGCAATTTAAAAATCTAACGACATTTAAAACAAATTAAGAACTAAATAATAAAGAAAATTTACTAACTAATTAACTAAAAATAATAAAATAAAACTCTAAAAATTCAAAATGCAAATTTCTTAAACTAAAATGCTTAAACTAATTTTTAATAACAGAAAAATATTTTTTTGAATTTTTAAACTAATTGAAACTATTTTTTAAAGCTAATTAATACTAATAAAATAAAATAAAAATACTAAACTAAATCCTAAAAATATTTAAAAATTTCTAAAATACTAGACTCTATCCTAAAGGTTTATAAAGAAAAACGGATGAAAAAGCTTAAACCAATAAGCCGGGAAAAATCAAATGAGCAGAATAAGCTAATTCTAAAATGTATATATGAAATAAATGGTGCAAGGTATGAATGAAAAAGTCCCAAGGGCATGATGGTTAAGGCGTGTGTGTTGTGTGAGGGAGGTCACATGTTCGAGTCCTGTGGCCTACCTTTTTGTGAAAATATTTTTTTATTTTTCTTTTTGAAAAAGCTAAAGAATAAGCGAAACTAACAAACTTTAATAAAAGAACTTTTTGCCAGGACTTATTTATAAGCTAGAAAAGAACATTTTAAAATGACAGTTTTGGCTTATTATAGACTATTTGATTACTAGTTAAACTTTTTGGCTTTTTAGACTCAATAAGCACTAATTAAAACCAAAAAGCATGAAACAGACCTAGACCTATATTCAATAAGCACTTGAAATTAAGAAATAAGCAAAAACAATAAGCTTAAAAACTACAAAAAGCTTTTAAGACAGATGACAAAAAAACTCTATTTAAGGACTATAACCATCATTTAAGCTAAAATTAAAGGACTAATAAGCTATAAGAAAAAGCTAAAAACTAGAAACAGGTTGAGATCTAAACTCAAATGACTCAAATAAGCTGGAATTAAGCAAATAAGTTTAGAAAATAAGCTAGAAAAGTAAAATGAAAATGACAGTTTGGCATACTTGTTTTTGGTTTTTTTAATTTAAATGACAATATGCAGCCTAAATTTTAAGACTCAAAAGCACAAATGACAAACTTAAAACTTGAAACAGATTG
Source organism: Tanacetum coccineum (assembly GCA_026074375.1). Taxonomy (NCBI): domain Eukaryota; kingdom Viridiplantae; phylum Streptophyta; class Magnoliopsida; order Asterales; family Asteraceae; genus Tanacetum; species Tanacetum coccineum. The sequence continues at coordinate 33,979 of BQNB010045969.1, read as the reverse complement.
AGACAAGACTAAAATAAGCTAAATGCAATCAAAACAAATCAAAAATAAGCTAGAATGTAACCACTATTGATCTGCAATTTTAAACTCTTAAGAACAAAACAAGCTTAACTGAATTTGATCTAAAACATTTAAAAGGCTATTCTAAGAACTTATGACTCAAAACAGATGCTCTATGATGCATTTGAAACCAATTTTGATCACTAAAACTACACCTTAAGCATTCATTTTATAAAATCAGCTAACAAGCAATTTAGCACAACTTTAAAACTAGCAAACTTGGATTTAGCTAAACTAAACTAGAAAACCTAACACTTAATTCTAGCTTATGGAAACTAACATATAGACCTTATTTAAGCTTATTAAATTCATTTGAACCCTAAAATCTGACTAAACTCAATTTTACTAAGTTAAAATCTCTTATCCCAAACACCCCTTTAAAACTTGAAGAACTAATTTAGAACTAAGACAGACCTTGATAAGCTTTAAAATATGAAAACAAATTTAGTCCTAAACATATTAAGGACAGATAAGCTAAAACTTTGGAAAATTAAGCACTAAATAGCAAGCTAAACCTATAAGCAGATTTGACTTCTTAATAAGCACTCTTAACTAAAACTCAAATTAAACTAATACTAATGATGTAAACTAGAAATGTAAGACACATTAAGCTAACATAAGACAGATTAAGCATATTTAAGCACTAATAAGCACAAATTAAGCAACCTAATAAGCTAAATAAGAAATTAAGCTAGAAATAAAAAAAGTAATTGTACCTTGTCCTTTGCTCAAAACAAGGACTATAAGTGCTCTAAAGAGCTTTTCTACAAGATAGCTTAAAAAATAAGCTCTTAATAAGCCCTATAAGCCCTTCCATTTCTGGCTTATCTTCCAAGTGGCTTATTCAGTTAATTTGAGTGGATTTGAATGAACTGCTTATTCAGTTAAGCTATAAGCTAACTTAACTGAATAAGTATTAGCTTTTCTAGTAATAAGAGCTTATTTAAGTTATTTCCAAAAACATGTTAACAATTTAGCATATAAGTAAAATTAAAACACAAATTTAAAGGAAACTAAGAATTTTATTAATACTTAAAAGTAGTTACAACTGAAAAGGAAATTACAAAAGTAAAATACAATAAACTAAAAATTACACTATTAGCTAAAAAAAACTAGATAAGCTAGATCAAAAACTACACTCCTTTACTGTGTGAATTGCAGCCCTATTTATAGGAATGAGAGAAGCTTCTAGGTAAGAGGAGCGTCCTAAATCATCAATCGTAGCCCTTCATTTGTAACAAACTCTGAGTTGTCTTTTCTTAACCCTTAGATCAACCTCCACGTTTAATTGACCAATAGGGAGTCTTGGGATCGCCAACGTGTCAGGTTATGACGTGTTAGCTTGCCACATCAACCTTTTAGAAGTGATTTGGGCGTGTGGGTGGATGGATTTTGCTTTTACCTTGTGTAAGCTTGTTATGTGTAAAAACAGGAGGAAAGAGGATGAATAGTAACTTAGGCGCATTTTTAAACTTTCAACTTGGATCCAGCCTTGTGGGATTGGGCTTTCATTATTTCTTTTGGGCCATTTTTGGATTATATATTAATTGGTTTAAATAGATTTGGATTTTGGACTTAAAATGTGAAATGGACTTGGATTAATATCATTCAAAAGCTAATGGGCTGACTCGGCCTACAAAATGGGTACGGGTTAGCCCATTAAGAATGAATGCAATCTCGACTCCATTTTTTCACGCTCTTCCAATCTCGTGCTTGTTTTTGTCCTTTCTGGCTTCGTTTTTGTCCATCCTTGATATATCCGTTACCTGCACCATACAATTTACAAAGCACACATATACAATGTATTTTTCATGTATTTTTGGTCATTTAAGCTCGTTTTAATAAAGAAAATTGATATGTGATTAAACAAATATCAGTATCAGAACTAATGGTTATAGAGAAGTAGGTGGTTGAACCTAGACTATAATCTAGGAGTCCTTCATATAGCTGCATTATATGGTTTAAGTGTTTAATTACGTAAGTATTATATTTTCCTGCTTATGCGAAAGCTTTAAGTATTCTATTTTTGTCTACTATTATCTAATATAATATATACTAATACCTTATTATTATTTTAGTTATGTCTCCCCCAACAAATCAAAAATCCCTTATCATTCTAAGCTCGAATCCGAATTATTCTTAAATTCTCAATTCACGATTTCGTTGGGACACGACCCGAGGATAAGTACTTCCCGGATAAAAATATACGAAATTTTGGTTTTCACTTTTGTGGATTTTTTTACCTTCTATATTTCTTCTTGTTGAGAGTATTTGAAATTGAATTCTTACGGGATTATTACTAATACGTATATAAATTTGTTTTACCACAACCATTACGCCTCGTGTTTCCGCCTTGGCGGGGTGTGACAGTTTGGTATCAGAGCCAATGGTTATAGAGAAGTAAGTGGTTGAACCTAGACTATAACCCAGGAGTCCTTCATATAGCTACATTATAGGGTTTACGTGTTTAATTACGTAAGTATTATATTTTCTTGCTTATCCGAAACTTTTAATTATCTTATTTTTGTCTACTATTATCTAATATAATATATAATATTTCTTTATTATTTTAGTTATGTCTCCTCCTACCCGTAAGAAATTCCATTGGGGAATCGTTATCCCAACAGACTTAAGCGCTATACGGATAGACAGGACTTAGAATAAAACGGACAAACCGCAAATGCCGAATACCCGTTGAGTTGTATCCGTGCTGAGTTAAAATAAGTTAGATATGATAAATCGGAAGGAAGAATGGATCATGAATGAAGGAATGAAAGATTTCAAAGGATGCAACAATCTCTGAATTCCCTAGATACACATCATCTAAGGATGAAGAGGAGGAAGAAGAGGAGGAAAAAGAGGATGAAGAAGAGCAAAACAAAGCAGAAAAGAGGGAGAAGAAGAGAGATGAGAGAAAGGAAAAGACGTCACAAAAACAGCGATCGAAGGAGGCGTCAAAATAGGGTAAAACACCGAGCGTCCAAGTTAGGCACAATTGACAATTGAAAGTAGAAAGTAGAGTCAGATCTCGAGTCCACAACAAGGAGTGAACCCAAGTGTAAGGAGATGGAAGATACTTGTGAGAGTGGCGTTCGACCCAAACTGGATTCATCTTAGCTATTCCTGCCTATATGTTACCCGACTATCCATCTCGTTTCATGTTTTGAAAAATTTAGTTCGTTTTTTTTCTATGGTTAGAGCCATGTTTAGGAATGTTTACTTTCGACTTCTGGATTTTCAAGTATTTTAATATTATGACTTAAGTATTTGTTGGATTATTTATGCATATGATGAGTAGAATGATTTGAATTATGTGTTATGTGGTGTGTTAACCTTAAGAAATATCGTCATAGGAGGGAGTACACTTGTGAAAGGGGGCATCTATAAGTATGGTGGCCAACATAATTATACATGCGCCACAACACAAGTGGACTTGCAAGTATGATTACATGGATTGATGTTGACACGTTATATGTTGGTTATACTTGTACGTATTTGGTAATGTGTAGAGTATGATAAGAATATGGGATTGGGAATCCTTATTATATCATCTAATGTATAGAAACTTTATTTTTTTTTATAGAAATGGCTCCATCCAGACGAAGCGGCCCTAGCAACGATGAGAACCCTGACACTGCTGCTATCATCACGTAATAATTGCAAAACATCATTCCTTAAATCGTCACCCAAGTAACTAATAATGTGAACAACGCAAATGATAATGGTGGAAATGGTGGGACTGGTGGAAACAATGGATGTTCTTACAAGACATTCTTGGCTTATAATCCCCAAGACTATGATAGGAAAGGTGGTGCGGTAGCACTTACTAGGTGGATTAAGAAAATGGAATTAGTAATAAAAAATAGTGGATGTGCTAAAAATCAAAAGGTGGAGTATACTGCAAGTTCATTCATAAATAAGGCCTTGACTTGGTGGAACACCCAGGTTTAGGCAAAGGGTCGTGAGGCTGCTATAGGTATGTCATGGGTTGATTTTAAGATGTTGCTTGTGGAAGAGTTTTGTCCAAGTAACGAAATAGAGAAGTTGGAGAGTGAATTCTAGAATCATACTATGGTTGGGGCTAATCATGCAGGGTATACTGATCGGGTCTATGAGTTGGCCAAACTAGTCCCACACTTGGTAACTCCTAAATCAAAGCGAATCAGAAGGTATATAAACAGGTTGGCACCTCAAATTCGTGGAATGCTCCAAGCAACTCAACCAACCACGATACAGAGTGCTATTCTTAAGGCTGGAATACTTACTGATGAGGCGGTCCGTTATGGTACGTTGACAAGGAGTAGTGAGAAAAGAAAGGAAGTGGAAGAAACAAGTAAACAAGGAGGTTCATGGAAAGATAATAAGAAGGTAAAAGTGGGAAAAAGATTTGTGGCGACAGCCGCTTCTAGAAATGAAAATGTGGGCTCATATTCTAAGTGTGCTAAGTGTTCTGCCTATCATCCAGAAGGTGGACCTTGTAGGTTATGTTTCAACTGCCAGAAACCAGGCCACTTGCCAAAGATTGTCGGGCATCGGTTAAGCAAGTGACGCTAATTAGTGCTGTTAGAATAGGTAATAATCAAAGGGTTTGTTATGAATGTGGGAGCTTCGAATATCTTCTCAATACTTGTCCTAAGTTGAACCGAGCACCTAGTCAAGCAGGAAACTATCTAGCTTTGGAAGGCAACCGAAATACCCATAACAATGGGAATCAAGCTAGAGGAAGGGCTTCAGTATGAATGCAGTCGATGCCCTGCAGGATCCTAATGTTGTGACGGGTACTTTCTCTTTAAACGATCACTTTGCTATTGTACTATTTGATTCTAGAGCTGATTTTAGTTTTATTTCCACTAAATTTGCGCCCTTACTAAATTTGAAACCTAGTATTGTAAGCCATGGTTATGTAATAGAAGTAGCTAATGGTACGAAAGAAGAAGTTGATAGGATTATCTGTGACTGCAAACTAGAACTAGGAAATTCCTTGTTCACTATAGATTTGATACCATTGGGTCATGGAAGTTTTGATGTGATTGTAGGGACGGACTGGTTATCTAAGAATAAGACTGAGATAGTATGTCATGAGAAGGTGGTTAGGATACCGTTGGAAAGTGGTGAGGTACTTCGTGTTCAAGGGGAACGTACTTTAGGAGGCACAAAAACACTAATGAGCACGAAGGCATATGAACCGGAGTTGAGTGATATCCCATTGTACGAGATTTCATTGATGTATTTCTAGAAGACTTGTCGGGAGTACCACCGCAACGACAAGTTGAGTTCCGCATAGATTTAATTCCTGGAGCGACGCCGGTTGCGAAGTCTCCATATCGACTAGTACCCTTAAAAATGCAAGAGTTGTCTGAACAACTTCAAGAATTGCAAGATAAGGGTTTTATTCGGCCAAGTCATTCTCCGTGGGGAGCCCCGGTGTTGTTTGTTAAGAAGAAGGATGGTTCAATGCGCATGTGTATAGACTACCGCGAATTGAACAAGTTGACAGTCAAGAACCGTTACCCTCTCCCCAAGATCGAAGACTTATTCGATCAATTGCAAGGAGCGCGTTATTTCTCTAAGATAGATCTTCAGTCGGGTTATCATCAGCTTAGAGTGCATGAGGATGATATCCAAAAGACTACGTTCAGAACGCGATACGAACACTTTGAGTTTACGGTTATGCCTTTTGGGTTAACCAATGCACTAGCTGCCTTTATAGATTTAATGAACCGGGTTTGCAAACCGTACTTAGATAAGTTTATCATCGTATTCATTGATGACATCTTGATCTACTCAAAGACTAAGGAGGATCATGAGGTTTATTTGAAGTTGGCATTAGAGCTGCTGAAGCATGAGAGGTTGTATGTTAAGTTTTCCAAGTACGAGTTATGGTTGCAAGAAGTGTATTTTCTCGGTCATGTGGTCAATCATAATGGTATTCACGTGGACCCAAGTAAGATTGAGGCAGTAAAGAACTAGAAAGCTCCTACCACGCCGTCCGAGATACGATCATTTTTAGCGTTAGCTGGTTACTACCGATGTTTCGCGAACTTCTCTAAGATTGCTAAACCCATTACTTCGTTGACTCAAAAAAACAAGAAGTATGAGTAGGGCATAGAACAGGAAGAGGCTTTCTAAACTTTGAAAGATAATTTGTGTAATGCTCCAATACTGTCATTGCCTGATGAAATTGAAGATTTTGCAGTCTACTATGACGCGTCGAATCAAGGATTAGGTTGTGTACTCATGTAGAGAAGCAAATTAATCGCCTCTGCATCACGACAATTGAAGATCCATGAGAAGAATTATACAATACACGACCTAGAGTTGGGAGCAGTAGTGTTTAGTCTTAAGACTTGGAGGCATTACTTGTACAGAACGAAGAGTGTCATTTATACAGATCATAAGAGTCTTCAACACATATTCGATCAGAAGGAGTTGAATATGCGTCAAAGGAGGTGGATTGAGTTATTCGGTGACTATGAGTGTGAGATTCGCTATCATCTAGGTAAGGCTAATGTTGTAGCTGATGCCTTAAGTAGAAAAGAGCGAGTAAAACCTAGACGTGTATGAGCAATGGCTATGACCATTCAGTTCGAAGTTAAAAGAATGATACTGGCAGCCCAGAGTGAGGCGTTCAAGGAAGAGAACATACCAGCAGAAAGGTTACATGGGTTGGACCAGCAGATGGAAAGGAAAGAAAATGAGAGCTTGTACTTTATGGATCGCATATGGGTTTCGTTAGTAGGAGGTGTGAGAACCATAATCATGGACGAAGCTCATAAGACTTGGTACTCTTTGCATCCGAGAACGGATAAGATGTACCATGATCTTCGGGATATGTATTGGTGGCCGGGTATGAAGAGGGATATTGCTATGTTTGTTAGCAAATGTTTAACTTGTTTGAAAGTGAAAGCTGAGCATCAAAGGCCTTCGGGTTTATTGCAACAACCAGAAATACCCGAGTGGAAATGGGATAATATCACTATGGATTCTATCACGAAGTTACCTAGTTCGAAGAGTGGGCATGATACTATATGGGTAATAGTCGACATACTGACCAAGTCAGCTCATTTTCTGGCAACACGTGAGGATTACAGTATAGAGAAGTTGGCAAGGTTATACATTGATGAAATCGTCGCACGACATGGAGTACATGTGTCGATTATTTTGGATCGAGGTGGACGGTTTACATCATGTTTTTGGCAAACATTACAGAAAGCCTTAGATATGAGTACGACTTATCATCCTCAGACGGATGGACAAAGTGAGCATACAATTCAGACATTAGAGGATATGTTAAGAGCGTATGTGATTGACTTTAGTGGCAGTTGGGATGTTCATTTACCATTAGCTGAATTTTCTTATAATAATAGTTATCATTCAAGTATTCGATGTGCTCCGTTTGAAGCACTGTATGGAAGGAAATGTAGGTCGCCTGATCTAAGGGCTGAAATTAGAGAAAGCAGGTTAATTGGACCGGAATTGGTGCAAGAGACGAATGATAAGGTAGTTTTAATTAAGGAAAAGCTCAAAGCGGTAAGAGATCGTTAAAAGAGCTACGCTGATAATAGGCGGAAGCCACTAGAGTTTGAGGTTGGGGATCAAGTGTTACCAAAAGGTGTCGCCTTTGAAAGGCATGGTACGTTTTCTAAAGAAAGGTAAGTTGGCACCGAGGTATGTAGGACCATTTGAAATTATTGAAAGGGTCGGTCCTGTAGCTTATCGATTAAGATTGCCTGAGGAATTGAGTAGCGTGCACGACACATTTCATGTGTCGAATTTGAAGAAGTGTTTGGCGGATGCAAATCTGCATGTACCACTAGACGAGATCAAGATTGACAAAACCCTTCGTTTTGTTGAGGAACCCATAGAAATTATAGATCGTGAGGTTAAGAGTTTGAAACGTAGTAAGATTCCAATCGTTAAATTTCGCTGGAATTCAAAGCGAGGCCCTGCGTTCACATGGGAACGTGAGGACCATATGAAAGCTAAGTATCCCCGATTGTTTGTTGACTGTGCTGTTGAACCTAATAGTTAAATTTCAGGACGAAATTTCCTTAAAGAGGGGATACTGTGACAACCGAGACATGAGCAGGTTAGTCAAACCGTTAGAGTTGACTAAAGTATTTATATGTGTTATAATTGTGTGCTTATGTGATCTTATATGAGTATTTGGTATCAATCCGTGATGCGTATTCATCTATTAGTGATTGAATTGTGGTTTTGATAGCTATTTCATTTCGTTCACATTTTGTGACAATGGAAATGATAGCATGATTTTATGCGTTATCGGGTAATTTAGTGAATAATTGATAAATGAGCGTAACAAGTATATAATGTATTCTTAGGAATAAATTAAGTCTAGTATTTAAATTTGATAAGCATTAGTATTTCTAAATTAGGAAAGTAATTTATGAAATGAAATTTATAAATAGTAAGTTTAAAACTAGTTTTTATTTAAAAGGTTTGCAAAATCTATAAAGGGTTTTTATAAAAAATAACAAAATAAGGTTAATTACATATTAAATAAAATTTAATAAAAAAATAAAAAAATAAAGGGGGTTTGTTCGGCCAGTTATTAAAGAAAAAGAAAAAAAAGGAAACAAGTTTGATTACAATTAGGAGTCTAGGTATTATAAATACAAAATCAAGGAAAACCCTAAAACACTTTTTCTCTCCCTCTCTCTTTTGTTCGGCCGAAACCCCAAGGAAGGAATTTTTTTTCTTCAAGAATTAAGGTGTTGATTCGTGTGTGTTCGAGTGAAAGGCTTAGGTATGTTTTTAATTAAGTTCTTGTTTAATCTTATTTTAGTAACTCTAATTGATGGATAATTAGGGTTCATAAATTTTTTGTAAATTAATGATATAAAACAATATAGATGTGTTTGGGAATAGATTTGGAGCATGTTGGTGTAAACGGTATAGATTAGAACGCGTTAATTTGAAAGTTAGGGTTTGGCAGAATTTTAGGTCATGTTGATTGAATGATATCTCATTGATAAAAACGAGTTTTGGTATGAATCTTGTACCTAAATTGAAGTTCAAAGAGTCTAGTTTTCAAAAAGTCTAGCCCTGAAAGGTTTTGAGGTCGGAAAGTTAGTCAAATAATTTTTACAAGAAAAGTTGTCAAAACAGTAAATTCAGGTCAGATTTGGGTCTGATTTCGGGGAGTAAAACCCCTACTTAAAAGTTGAGTCAAGGCTTGTAAAAAATCAGAGGTCATATTTTATTTGTCTATTAACTCCAGCTCAAAGCACAAGTCCTAAATCATTGTCTAAGTATTTTTAGAAAAATCAAACTTTTTTGTGTGCATTTAGATCCGTATTTGAGTACTTTGTGATGTTTATTTTTTATAAAATAGTTAGACACAATATTTTTTTTAAATCACAACAGTTCATAACCCATTGGGAAGGTAGGAAATGAAGTGGGGAAAAACAATTAGATGATTTAGTATTTTATTTGTGGTCATGAAGTGACTATAAAATTCTGCCGAAAAGCAAAAAAACTTGGATAAATGAATTAAAGGTATTAGGGTATAAGTGAGTTATGGAAAGTGTGGTAAAGGGTATATATTCATAATATAAACTTAGTAGTCCATCAATTGATTGTTACATCGTCTTGGACATTTAGCCTAATCGCGTGTAACATGTGTTTTATTTGTGTTTAGTTGATTTCAAGGAATTTGTGAAGTAGCTGTGCATCAGGTGAGTTTTATAGTCCTATTTTTCGGTTTTTCTTGAGATAGAAATTATGCAAATGTTTTGAAATGTTTCATTACTGTGATTAGGTGTTTTAAATTGCGTATGGACATTACATGGCTATTATATGACTACGTGTTATATGTGATATTTGGGATCGGATGAGTACGCATACTCAGTGAGATTGTGATATCAATTTGGGATCGGATAAGTATGCCTACTCAATGGGAGCGGACGGGTACGCCTATCCAATGTGATATTTTGTATGGTACATTCTGGGTGAGCTTGGTTGCTTATAGTGCCAGCTATTCTAAGCCCGAATGTGAAATTTAAGTATGTGAATATGATGATTTGATTTTGGTTGCATGCTAGCATAGGTTCATAATAGTTCATTATTGTCCTGCTTTGTTTTGATAATTACAATAAAAGCGAGTATTATTGCGTGTCAAAAACCTATGACTCTCACCAATACTATTGTTGACGTTTTAAGCATCATTTTCAGGTGAGCATCTTGAGGAAAGTGAAGTTAGGAAGATTGGCTAGTGAGACCGTAGGCTTGCATGCGGAGTTATCTCCTAGTTTTCATTTCGTACTTGTTTTGGATTGATACTTGAATGTTTTAGGTTTTGGGATATTTTGTTTTTGTCTTTGTATTAGAGTGATTCTTTAACCTCAATACAAGAACCCTTTTCTTGTGTTAGGTATTGTCATGACACTTTATGTCCATTTTTGTTTGATTTATGCATTTTAGTTCTCTTTATTGTTGACACCATTGTGTTGTGATGATACCCATGACGTTACGCCTCGTATTTCTGCCTTGGCGGGGTGTGACAAGTATGACTTATTTGTTATAAAAAAATTCTCGTTATAATATTTCAAGTTCAAACGGTTTCTACTACGCTAAAGGATCATTCTTAAATTTTTACCAAATTTAAAATTTTAAAATATAAGTTTTTCTTAAGTTTGACTTATCAAAAATGACCCGCCAAAATGCGTTATTAATTATGGGGTATACTAGCGTTTGACATAAAATGACATTCCGGAAAACTTTTTAGTTATACCCGAGACCCAAAACTCGACCGAACAAGATGAAAATACTCTTACAAAATTCTGCACAAACCATATTTTTCTTAAAATAATTTAGTATCTATTTCTAAGCTTTTTGACCCGTTAATATGCGTTTTTGGACTTAGATATCCTCGCAAAAAATTAAAACGGCATTTTAAACAACTTTAATGTTTTGGCCGAAGGCCGAAATAGACCAGAAAATGATGAAAATGCCCTTTTTCGAATCTGACATCAACTAATATTTTCAATAGTGCATAAATTTAGCGAAACATTTTCTAGACTTCTTTTGACCGTAAAAACTTTGTTTTTGAGAGTTACGGGACATGCCTTATATAGAAACAAAGCTATTAACATCCTCTATCAAATTCTTAAATCCAAAATCAGTTTTACAAATTTTGACTTACTCAAAATCGACACTAAATTTTCTGGTCTAAATTGGGTGGCTTTAAACCCCTTCAAACTTCAATTTCACATCACAAAAACTTCACAAATACTCCTAAACTAACCTAACTCCATCTACTAACATTTCAAATCAATGATCCAACCTCAATATACTTCATGCACATTCATCCATGGATTTTAAGTATAAGATTAAACACATGCACGAAATATAAAAATTAATCAATACAAAAGGGTTTAGAAAATACTCACAATGGTATAGGATCAAAGTAAAATCAATGAAACAAAACCCCTCTTGGTTCTATGTCTTTGCCGAAACCATAAGCACCTAAATAAGTCAAAACCTAGCTTTTTCTAATCAAATCCTTATTATATTACTTGCATTCAAATCCTTTTAAACCTTGAATAAGATACTTCTTACTTGATCTTGAATGATTTAATACTAAGAGCTTTCACTAGCTTTCTTAACATTTTAACTAGTATAATAAAATTTATATGGTTTTGGTATTGAGGAGACAAATAGGGACGGTAAGACCAAGATGCAAAAGAGAGGATTTAGAGTTTTTGTTTGTTACCTAGAACACTTATATTTTGAGCATAGTTTCTGTCGTCCCATGCTTACACATCTCAAAATATGCCAACTAATGTCAAGATATGTCTTTTTTTTCCAAGGCTACGTGTGGTGTTTTTTTTTGTTTTATTAGTTTATATGACATTATGTATTATATACACTTTAATTTTTAAAAACTAAGAACTATTATAATGTTAAGTGTATACACAAATGGCTAATGGGTAAAACGTAGAATAAAGTAAGAGTTTAGGCGTAATCACGAAAAATATACGTATAAGATAAAAATAGATTTACATCATATGGGATACTTTTCTGAAATAATAATTTACGTAGAGCACGTAGACTAATATTTAGTCCAAAGCCGGGTTCACTTTTAATAATCGTTTTATTATGAACGCGAGACAACCTATTCGGTTAGTCGAGAAATAAATTTTACTCCAAAGCTAATTAAATAAATAAAGTATGGATTAAAATAATGACCTAGAATTTACGAGGTATATCATGGGAATATTTAACTACGAAAGACACGAAGACGGCTAAAAATTCTAATTACGGCTCAAGCATAGCTAGAAATGCAAAATAATTTATTCGGTAAAATCGTAAAAAGTGAGAATTTTCTCAAGAGTAAATAAACAATAGAATATGGATTTAGATAATAATCTTGAAAAATATGAAATGTCACAGCCTTCCCACCTTAAGGGAGCGTCGTCCCGGTGCTCAATTCGCCTTTTACGCCGTTGGTTTGCGACGGTCGATACACATTTGGAAAAATCCATATAACAAATTACGAGTCGAAGGAAGTTCAAATAGCCATTTGTACAACAGCAATAATGATAGCGATTTGAAGAGTAAATACAATGAATGATTCGTACGGACGTATTACTTGTTAAAAGAGACGCACGCCATGTCGAATACAGATTTGGAAATAATTGAATGAACAAAGTACGAACCGAAAAGAGTCTAGAGACTCATTCGTATGAAGGTAATAACGATAGTGATTAGATGAACGAAGAAAATGAATTATTCGTACAACGAATTAAGAAGCAAAAGAAAGTTGTTCGTACGAATATCATACACTTAAGCCCACTCATTTACAAATCGTTATTTACATCCAAAGGCGTCCCAATCCATATAAATAAGACTTAAAAATTTATTCAACCATTTATAATTTCCTTATTCAAATGAAGAGGCGTCTAAATTCATTTCAATAAGATAATTATCAAGGTTATAAATAGCGTGAAGCGTAGCGTGGCGGCATAGCCAAGCCTCAAGCATTAGCGTGAGGCGTTACGTCATAGCGTTTTTAAGGCGTGACTCAAGGCGGCAAAAAATATTTATAAAGTGGTCAATATTAGTTAGCTACTAGGCTTAAAATTGAGTTATAGAGTTACTAAGCCCGAATCTCAAACAACCCAAATCATAAATACTTGTAAATAAGCTCAAGTCTATGAAATCTCTTAAAAGCTTTAAAAAGGCGTGATATACCGCGCTTTATTACGCCTAATCACGCTTTATTGTATGCCACGTCAAGAGACGACGCCTTGGCTTGTTTTGTAACGTGGAGGTCACGCCTCGCGCTATGGCACCGCTAAAGCACGCCTTTTAGAACCCTGATAATTATAAATTAGCCTACTTAACCATTGTTACGATAAACACGAGATTAAAATAATGTTACGTTGAGAAGAAGGAGCCTCCTTAGCGGCAGGATTCTTCAAAATCATAAGAAGTAACGAGGAGAATAATGAGACATTAGTCAATCGCGTTCCAAAGGTAAGTGCCAAAAGGCGACACGATCCGAGGTGACAAGTTAAAGTCGTACTCCCATCAACTGGAAGACTTCAAAACGATGGATTACAAAACCACATATGCGATAAGATGAGTGTTCAAACTCGAGGTCAAATGATAAATTAACCAGCGGAATAGGCACTTGGCGGTGAGTTCAAATTTTTATGTAAAATAGTATCGTAAAGTCATGAAAACATTGCAAAGACCATTGCTTCACCCGCAATGTCTTGAAACGGTTCACTATTTACATACTCAATCCTTTATATAAGCATAATAATTTCAAAATAAGTATAAGCTTTCAGGAGGCATGAGCGCACGGATATCAGATAAACAGTGAGAGACTTTTAAAATTTTCAAAAATGGTTATAGTTCAGGTTTTGAAAACGATCTAGTTCTCTATAACCAGTGCTCTGATACCACTCTTTAACACCTCCAAAATCATAACATAACGGAATACCACTTGGGGTGCTACTTCATAGCATAAAGTACAAGTCACAGAAAACGACTCTAAGTGAGATGTTTTGAAAAGTTAACCATTCGATAATTTTTATAAAATATCAGAGTTACAATAGGTCCATGTTGGGAATTATACTTTGAGTTGATTATGACAAAACATATTAAAGATGGAGGACCTACAAGACAAAGCTGTAATAACATTAATGCTGATTGAAGATTAGTCAAACAGTATTTAATGCTCAACTAAAAGATAAAGATCAACATTAATGCTGATTGAAGATTAGTCAAATAGTATTTAATGTTGATTTATAGTTTCCTAATTTTATTTGATCTTATCTTGTCTTGTAAACCCTAACCCCTCTAGTATATAAAGAGGGGTAGGCGTCTAGTATTGATTATCCATCATAGTTAGATCTCTCCAATGAGAGTCTAATAGTTAGCTTATTAGTTTATGTAATAGTTCATAGTCGACTGATTAAAGTTGAATAGTTTATAGTTTATTAGTTTATGAATAAAAACCTTGTTCATAACATTGTTGTTCTTATTTGTTATTTCGCTGCGTGATCAATGTTATGATATCCTAGATGGGCAAAACGATCTATGAAGCCTACAATTAAGGTTTCAACAATTGGTATCAGAGCGGGTTGCTCTTGATATCTAGGATTCAAGGTTTTATGGTAGAAGAATGAAGAAGAAACCTAAACACGGACGCGTTTGGATCTTGAACGATGATGATGTTTATGGCTCGTTTTGGAGATTATTTGAAGAAGACATTTGATTATTACTTATTTGATGTTGTAGTTGATTTTCACAGGTTTTGTGTTCTTATCATATCTTAAAGGAGTGGTCACCTTTAAGATAACTTGTTCGTGATTATAAGGCGGTGACGAAGACTTGATGAATCTAGCAAAGGTGTACGATCTACCTTATGATGCTTACTACGTACATTTGCTATCACTTTAAGGAGTTACGTTATTGTGCTCAGTGTCTCATTTAATAGAGGAATGAGGATTTTGTCAAGAGACATAGGTCTACTTATACATAGCAGGTATGAGACTCGACGTCATGTGGATAAACAGGATATAAGACACAAGTTTGGGAAATTCAACTTCTTCAACAAATTCGTATTATTCGTTTTTCTTCATCATTGATAATTTGCTGCTTGGAGCCTACTAAGTCCATGATTCAAGAGATGGTAAACATGTTAAGGGGAAGCTTATTGTTTATTTACCATCTACATGCACTCCTATTTGATTATGACAAAAAGGGGAAGAGTGCATGGATTCAGGGGAAGTTCTTCATCTATATTAGCTTCAGGGGAAGCTTGTGCTTATTGGTTTTGTCATTATCAACTAGGGGAAGATTGTTAGGAATTATATTTGAGTTGATAAAGACAAAATAATGAATGAAACAAGATGGAAACAAGAAGGACCAAAGTCGTCATTGTAGAAGTCTTCAAAAGATAAGAATTGGAAGATTCTCTCAGATTTGGTCAAAGATAAAGATAATGATTTGGTCAAAGATAAGAACAAGAACAAGATTTGGTCAAAGATAATTAATTGGTCAAAGATAAGAACAAGAACAAGATTTGGTCAAAGATAATTAATTTGGTCAAAGATAATTAATTTTATCATTATTATCTTTATTAGTTTCCATGTAAACCTTGACTCCTTATACTATAAAAGGAGGTCTAAGGTATGTAGTTTAATTATCCATCATAGTTAGATCTCTCCAATGAGAGTCTAATAGTTAGCTTATTAGTTTATGTAATAGTTCATAGTCGACTGATTAAAGTCGAATAGTTTATAGTTTATTAGTTTATGAATAAAAACCTTGTTCATAACATTGTTGTTCTTATTTGTTATTCCGCTGCGTGATCAATGTTATGATATCCTAGATGGGCAAAACGATCTATGAAGCCTACAATTAAGGTTTCAACAATCCATGTAATAGAAAATATTTTTAAAATGTTTGTCGAATGGTAAAATAAATTGTAAAGCCTTCAAAAATATATTCGTGCGGCTCAAATGCTCCCAATGCTCAGCTAGCAAAATAATAACTTGAGAAAATACATGCAAAACGTCAACAATAATGTTGGTGAATTCATAGGTTTAAGTAAAAGCAGTATTGAAATAAGTCAAGTAATATTTCAGTAAGAAAAGTAGCGTTACAACATTTAAAAACATTATTTTCGAAATCCAAGTAGTAATTCAATAAATCAAGTAATGTTTAGTAGTGGACCACAAGATTTAAAATAATAGTAGACTACGAAACAAATTCAGAAGTCAAAATCATGTATTATTGCACTAAGCTCATGACCCCGAAACCTTAACTAGTTTTGTGTCCCTGAGAAAATATAGGATGCTTCCCAACAACCTAACTGACCTCACAATGTTAAATGCACCATGGTCAACTTATGACCAGAAATTCAAGGCGGGGATTGTCAGTCCCAATAGATCTATCCATAACACTCGCGCTTGCTACATTAGTAATTAGCGATTCATGATTGGCAGGGACTTAAATGGCAATGCGGTAACTGAGGCAATAATATTCAGGCAATAATCTGGATAACATACAATTTAAAACACTTGTGTCCAATAGTAAAACAAATAATGTGTTCAAAACTCACGGTTTTCATATATAGGAATTCAATGATCTCAAATCATATAGTAAAAAATCAAGCTTTAAATAGTTCATAAGAAAACAACCATGTATTAC
The DNA here is from genome assembly GCA_026074375.1 of Tanacetum coccineum. Classification (NCBI taxonomy): domain Eukaryota; kingdom Viridiplantae; phylum Streptophyta; class Magnoliopsida; order Asterales; family Asteraceae; genus Tanacetum; species Tanacetum coccineum. Next base: position 17,233 of record BQNB010045969.1, on the reverse strand, counting down.
ACATGTTTTAGAAGTCATGTAGTAAGCAAGTAAAAAATTTAGTAAAGATAGTCATGTAACGCTTAAGTAGTAGAAATCAATAAGTTTACTTAGTAAAACGAGCATGTATTCTCACCCCGAAAATAGTTTATGAAAAACCATTAAAAGAGAAAAGGTGAGGCTATGAACTCACTGTAAGTAGAAATATCGAACGAGAAATTCAACATAGAAAGAACGGCGACAACGTCTCACCCGCGACCTATAATAATGGTGTGCGTATTAAAAGAATATAACTTATAAGAAAAATGCATAAATTGCACATATAAAAAAATATGTATGTATTCTACATATGTATAATGTTTTCCATAGAATCCATGTGCGCGCCTCAACTTCTTAGTAATGCATTCTAAGTTTTTTTGATTTTGACCAATTTTTCTAGTCTCTTGACAACCTTTAAAGAAATACCAAACGACCTCAAACGCCTTCCATACTCTGTTTCTAATAACCTCAATGTGTTAGTAACCTACTGTATTTTTCCTAAAATTGTTTGACAAGTCTAACTATTTTTCAAAAATTTGACGACTCAAAATGTCCGAAAAATGACCTGCTGCAACTACCTAAAAGTTTCACTTGATCAGACCCATTTAGACCTTTCAATAAAATCTAGAAAAATTCTGGAAAATCATATACATCATTAACTTGCTACAATAGCAATTTCATTAACTAAAAAGGTGTTTTGATATGTCTGCTACCCTCACAAACACAACCCAGAAAATTATCCCCAAACGTAGATTTGACAACGAATCTCATAAAATCACTTTGACTAACCTCTACTTACTTTTAACTTATGAAACCACTTGAGTTGGAAAGTAGACACTTTGTAGTTATTTTTAGGGTCAAGAAAATCAATAAAATCTATCCGAATGACGGAGTTATGACTCTCACAAAACGACTCAAAAATCTTCCTGGATTCTTATTCCGAATTTACAACGATCAACCCATCTAAACACATCCATACTCTAACTCATTATACCCAATTCGATTTTAGACACAACCCAAAGCTTAAGTATGACTTATTTGTTATAAAATAATTCTCGTTATAATATTTCAAGTTCAAACGATTTCTACTACGCCAAAGGATTATTCTTAAATTTTACCAAATTTTACTTTTTAAAATATATGTTTTTCCTAAGTTTGACTTATGAAAAATGACCCGCCAAAATGTGTTATGAATTATGGGGTATTTTAGCGTTTGACGTAAAATGATATTCCGGACAACTTTTCAGTTATACCTGAGACCCAAAACTCGACCGAACATGATGAAAATACTCTTACAAAATTCTGCACAAACCATATTTTTCTTAAAATAATGTAGTATCTATTTCTAAGCTTTTTGACCCATTAATATGCGTTTTAGAACTTAGATATCCTCGAGAAAAAATAAAACGGCATTTTAAACAACTTTTTAGTTATACTCGAGACCCAAAACTCAACAAAAAATGACTAAATTATGTCACACCCCAAACAGGGCCTAGTTAGAAACACGTGTCCGGGGGCGTGACGTCATAATACACATCACACAAGATACACGAACGACCTCTAAGGGTACGTTTAAAATCCAACATTGTTGCTTTAATTAAAATAGTTAAATTTTACATAGGCCCAACGATAATATGCGGGAGCGAAGAAAGGTTTTAAAGTTTGACAACGATGTTAACATAGATAATAATAATAATTCTTGAAAATCGGTCCAATGCAAGGCAACATCATAAAGCAAGCAAAGACATCCAAAGCTAAGCACCTGAGAAAAAAAAATGCTAAAACGGTCAACATAAAGTTGAGTGAATTCATAGGTTTAAATTTAATATTAAAGGTGTACCACAAGTTCACAGTACGCACATGACAATTATAGGAGATACAACTTCACATAAAAAACATTTACGTTTGCACTAAGCTCATGACACCGAAGCTCAATTAAAAAGGAAACATTTTATATGTCAAATAGTATTCCTCGCCCTAAAGGTATCTGACTAGGATCACCTATTGACATTCCGACATAGTATATATCTGTTTGTTCGGACCTCCGAAACTAGTAAGCGCTACTTACCTGGATAGGGATAATTAGTCCCAATAGATCTATTTACAATATTCGCGCTTACTTAATCAGTACGGTCGGTTAAGCAATTGACGGTTCATGATAATTCGGGCATTAGTGGTCTATTCGCTACTTAGGCAACACATAATCAGGAAAAGGAAACGTAAAGTAAAAGTAGTAAAACATGGGGCTATGAACTCACCTTAGCAAAAATGAGCAAATGATAATTATGCATGTAAAAGATGATATAGAAATCTAGCCGTGACCTAAAATAATAACACGTCTCAAAAACACGGAAAGTGTGCCAAGATTTGCACAATATGTTCATCATCAAAAGACATCCATGTGTGTTTGCTTTGTTTTGATTATCAAATCATGACGAAATAAAATCATATAGTTTTTTCTTAAGTTTCGGCGTTTAACCAAAAATTACCATTTTTAGAAAGTTTCTATTTTAGGAAAGTTTTTAGTTTTGGGACGTTAATACCGCCCCCTATATTTATTAATTTTCCATATTTTTAAAACGCACTAACGAGCCTTAATTAGTTGACTTCTAAGTCCGTTCCACTAAATTCTTACCAAGCTTACTATTTTTAGTAACTTTATCGCTTTTCCCAAAATATGCTAACCGCGTCTTTAAATGATACTAATTAATAGGTATGTGTTACTATATGTGTCGCTAGTGTTTAGAAAGTCCAAAAATGTCTGAAGGTGTCCGAAAACTCATTTTACTATTCACATCAGCACACAATTCATCCGGTTTTGTCCAAAAATGTTTCAAGTTTCATTTGGCTATAACTTGGCCGTTTTAAGTCCAATTTTAATGTGCGATATATGAAAAACTATCTATTCGAAACGAGCTCTCCAAAAACTACTTTTACGCCTAATGAAAACATTTTTTGGCCGACCAAAACCCCAAAACAAATTTGGGACAACAAGCACTTTTTGCCAAAAACGCAACCAAAATCCACCCAAACTTCACAATAGTGCCTAATCTAGCCTAATCTCCATTCACAACTAATCAACAACAAAACCACACATAAATCTAACCTAATCACTTCATTTCTATTGTTGCAACACTCATTCAACTCTCATCTTACCAAGAACATAATATTTAACTAGTGAAATAAAGTAGTATCATTTTTTATGAAATCTTGTCTTTAAAATCTTTCAAAAATTAAAACACAATATATGGACGTATGGACCTTGAACATATAATAAGAACATAAGAAAAACCACAAAGAAAGATTCAAGATACTTACAAGAATAAAGAACAAGAAGCAATAACACAAGATCTATACCCAAAATCACTAGATCTTGAAAAACCCCAAATAATAACCAAACCCTACTTTGTAGATCTTGAAGAAAACTCTTAAATCAAAGAACCAATACTTGCAAACACTTTAGGTAGCCTTAAAAATGAACTTGGAATGAGTGAATCTTGAAAGAAATCAAAACTATGGAAAGTATATGTATGTATGTGTGCACCGTGAGCAAGAGGAGAGAAAAAGAGAGAGTTGTGTGATTTTTGAGGCTATGAAATGAGAATGAAACCCTAAGTTAAGAGAATGCAAGGTATTTATAGGAAAAGGCTAGCTTAAGGGCTAATGACTAGTCAAAGATATGTAACCAAATGGCTAAGTGACCAACACACACCAAAGGTGTGTGTGGTTGGGTTCGAACGTAAACACAAGCCAAAGAAGGGGGTCAAGCTTAAATCACTAGTTGCTAAATTAAATCAAATGCTTAGTGGAGTTATGGTCCTTCATGGGTGAATGAAGGCAAAGAGGTGTAAGAATCACATGTGCATGCATTAAATATGAGTACAAAGGTGTCACTATCTTGCATGTGATGGTGTTTTATTTTTGAAATTCAAAATAAGGATAAAAGATGCTCTTAGATTTAATTAAGTGTGTGTATGCGTGTGTTTTGAGTAGAGGGAGAGGGATGAGCAAAATTTTTGACTTATGAACATGAGATGGACGATAAATAAAGTTTACACGAAAAGATTTCGAGTTTCCGGGGTTCCGTTAGGTCAAAAACGCGAAGAACGCAATTTAAACGTTAAGACGTAAAAATAAATACCGGGAGTGATCGTAAACTACGAAACACTTAGAAAAGATAAAATAACTCATATAATATCTAAACTAAACAAAATCTGAAGTCAGAACGCGTCCGATGACGTTTTTCAAATTTACGCGGGTTAACTTCCCGGTTAACTGCCGGATTCAAACGTAACGTATAAAAGTCAAAAATAATTGTCGGAAAAGTTTAAAATATTGACCTGAAAATTTTAGGGTGTGACATTCTTCCCCTGTTAAAGAAGCTTTGTCCTCAAAGCTTAAGACGTAAACTCAGGGTTAACGAAAAGATGAGGGTACTTTTTCTTCATTTGATCTTCACGCTCACAAGTAAACTCAGGCCCTCGTCTCGAATTCCAACAGATCTTCACGATTGAAATGTGGCTCTGTTTTAGCCGTTTAACTTCTCGGTCCATAATTTCAACTGGTTCCTCAATGAAATTAAGCTTGTCATCAATCTGGATCTCATATAACGGAATAGCTAGTGGTTCGTCTACGAAACACTTCTCCAAATTGGAAACATGAAAAGTGCTATGAACTCAGCTTAATTACTCTGGGAGTTCTAGTCGATAAGCAAGTGTTCCCACTTTAGCTAGAATCTTGAAAGGTCTAATATAGCGAGGGTTCACCTTCCCCCGTTTGTCGAAACGTATCACCCCTTTCCATGGTGACACTTTTAGCATGACCTTATCTCCAACCTCAAATTCCAATGGCTTATGTCTCTTATCGGCGTAGCTCTTCTGTCTATCTCGTGCAGCTTGAATACGCTTCTTGATCTGAATGATCTTCTCAGTTGTTTCATGAACGACGATCACGTGCAGCCTTAATCCGCGAGATCTTCTCAGTAGTCTCTTCTACAAACTCATGTCCTTATCAACTGCCGACTCCAACCTCAGCCCATATAATGTTAGAGAACTACACCAACTTTCTACATACAAATGCCTCAAACGGAGCAACATCTTTTCACACTGGAATTTAACTATGGTTTTATATGAAAACTCAACCAATTGAAGGATTGAACATTCTAACTTCCTTCGAAGTCCAGGACGCACGCTCTAAGCATGTCTTCCAAAGTCTGAATAGTACGCTCACTCTGGTCGTCGGTCTGAGGGTGGTAAGTCGTACTCATGTCTAAACGTGTGTCCTAATGCCTCTTGCATCGTACTGCCAAAACTTGATATGAAAATGACTATCACGAATCCGATAGTATCGAGATCGGACACACCATATCTAGCAACTATCTCATTCAAGATACAATCCTAGCCAATCTATCATCTTATATCCTCATGCATAGGGTAGAAAATAAAGCAGACGTAGTCAATAGGTCTACAATGACACCAAATTGTATCATGATGCATCCCACTACTAGTCCTAGGTAACAAAGTCACAAAATCCATAGCTATTGTTTCCATTTCCATCTGAATCTCAGGGTTGCTGCAGCAAGTTCGGATGGCATTTGTGTTCAGCCTTAACCCTTCATACAACAAGTCATACACTTACTACATCACAGCTATGTCCATCTTCGAAAATATATAGTATTTAGAGAAGTTCAATCTTAAGTTTTTCAGATTAAAGGGATTAATTAATAAAAAAAAATTTATTATAAAGATTATTTAAAAAAGTATACAATTAATGTATTACTAAAATATTAGTTAATATGTAGAACAGAAAAAGCAAAAGAAATGAAAGGAGAAGCAAATGCCAGGCCGACCAATCCTATCTTTAAGGTCATCGTACATCTTATCAGCTCCTAGGTGTATAAAGTACTTTGACTTATGGGCTTCGTCCATTATCAGGGTTCTCACATCACCCTTCAAAGGCACCCATATTCAATCCAGGTAGTACAAAGTCCCATCACTTCTCTGTTCTATCATCTCGTCTAAACCTTTCTGCAATCCTGCAGATTCATCTACAGCCTCCTTCTAAGCTGCCAGTATCCTATCCTTGATACTCGACTAAAGGGTCATATTCATAGCTCTAACACTCTTAGGCTTTACTCTTTCCTTCCTACTTAGGGCATCAGCCACCACATTTGCCTTACCAGGATGGTAGCGAATCTCATAGTCATAATCACTAAACAACTATATCCAGCGACGTTGTCACATATTTAACTCTTTCTGACTAAAGATATCTTGGATGACCTTATGACCATATAGATGACACTTCTTTTGGTTCGTTGGGACTATTACAGATAATGTACCAATTCTTAAATAGGGCAAAATCGATAACTACTCCCATTCTAAATCATTGGTCGTATAGTTCTTTCATGGGAACCTTCAACTGACCTAGAACGCATATGCTATCACTTTAATAGAAATAAAAAAAAATAATAAAATAAATTAAAAAAAAAAAAAAATACAGAGATATTAATATAGAAATTTGAGGTAAAGTAGAATATATTTAGTAATATTTTAAGGGAGTATTGAGTGTAGGTTTATGGAATTGTAATAGTTAAAGAAATGTGTTTTTGGAATTTGAGTGAATAAGAAAGTTGAGTTGGATTTATATTAGGTGGATTGAGTTTTTTAATTTTTTGATTTAATAGTTGATATGTTCCATTACGGTATTTTATAAATAATTAAGTATAATTTAGTTAAGTTGTCTAGTTACGTGGGATTTATAATTATTATCTAATTCTTTATATCTTGGGGATTATTGTTTAAATGTGTACAGGGTGATATTGGAATTTTTTAGGAATAGTAGATTTGCATAGTTTGATCTTATGTATTATATTTGATTTAAGTTTATATTTATGTAATGTACATGTACTGAAGTATATGTGGTATAATCGCATACCAGTGTATTAGTGTTGTTTTGATTTAGTCCTATATTATATATAACTAACTTGAGAATATATAGATATGCATAAATTACTATGTTCATACAATCCATGAATTTAGTAATATGAGATATAGGTGTGGATTATATGAAACCATGGTGGTTGTCAGACCAAAGGGCTTTAATGTTAATCTCGAAATTTCCATAACAGATTCTAAATGCAGGACTTTGGATGTTCAGTCTGATGCACTCTCAGCTTTATGATGGAATCCAGACCTAGAGATCGATCTTTGAGAAAAACTGAGACCTTGACTGGTCAGAGAAATTGATCATCAATCCTAGAAGAATAACGTTTTAACAAGTCAACTTTTTCTATCTCTAAAGCAATGACACATCCTAAAGAACCTGTCCTTTTTTTCACAAACAATAACTGTGCTCAAACCGCAAGGCGATGAGCTTGGTCCATCATGAAACCTTACCTGGAGTTCCTTTGAGTTGACATGACCAACTTACTCAAATTCAGAAGGTGCATACGATAGGGAGACTTTGCCAATTGGTACAACTCCATGGATTATCTCAAAATTACGATCCAGAAATCAATTCCCAATGAGTAGCAATCCTGATAAATCAGCCGGAAATTCCCTTGGAAAATCTCTAAACACAACAATCACTCGTGTTTCTTATCGTTAGCTTTAGCAACTCATTATAAGTCTCGCTTTCTCTCCTAGTTTTTTTTCTCGTAATACCTAAGCACCTGCTTCTATTAGTGGAATCCTCACTACTTTCTCATAGACAAAAATTAGTTTAAGCCTATGTTAAGACAACCTTTCCATATATAAAATCATACATCAAAACTCCCATGCTCCTATTGAACAAATCGATGTCAAAGACCTGACCCTCGTTTTCTATTTTAACCCTTAATAAATCTAATCAATCTTACTATCTGCTGCCCACTTGCTATCTTAATCTCATAACTAAAACCTAAATCATTAGTCTTAATGCCTAAAGAGGTAATAAAAGTAGTGGAAACAAAGCTTATTCGGGCACCAGAGTTAAATAAGGTAGTTGCAATATGAATGTTAATGTAAACATACCCGTCCCATAAATGTTCGGAATCCTTGGGTGAGCTACCTCTACCTCCCATCAAGAATCCCTAACCCCCTTAAAGCTTGTTCCTTGGTTGCCAAACTACCTTTACCCCCGTTATATAACAACAACTTTGTTTGGATGGTTCCTCCGATCCTTGGTGCGCCGATGTCAATCTAGACATTGCCGGTTTTGAGATGGTAGTACTCACCACAATTCATAACCATGCTCCACGAGCAGTGTTGGTTTCCTTACATTTACCTTGGATCACATTCCTAGGCACAGACTCTACAATCCTTAGCAAAATGACCCGGCAGTTACAGTTAAAATCAAGTGCGAACAGTGCCTCCGATGCATGGGGAAGGAGTTTGCAAGTGACGACACTTGGAGCCAAGCTACCCGTATTCTCTCTTCCAACAAGTTTGCGTTGTAGCCTAAAGCATTTTCCGATCTAGTCCCTCTTATTATCACCCCTAGCCATTCTTATCCTTGCTAGGTTCCCCCACATTTCCCTTTGGAGTTTTTTGTATCTATCTCAAGCTTCTTAATTGATCCACTCCTAACAGCCTCATCGGACAGCACCAAAAATCGCAAGCCTTGGCCCGTTGCTCCAACCCACCATATCCTACAATCGGTGAGCCAAGTCATGACACGTATCCTCAATCTTTCTACTTTATGAGTCGAGACTAAATGAGGAACTAATCTAGCCACTAATGGAATCTGTCAGTATAACTCAATGGCCATCCCCGACAATAACATGATTGCCACAGTTAAGTTAAGATACTAACTTTTGCATCCTCATACTTGGGACAAAACTCCATCTATCATCATAAATTTAAAGTCATTCCATGACATACTAACAGCAATCATCCCGGCTTGAGCATCGGATCTGAGAGTCCACCATGTTAATAGCCTTACCCACAAAATGAACCTACAAGTGTATTTTTACTTATGGTTAATACTTACAACCACTCATATCCTGCACGGACTCCATTTTCTTAATCCATTGAGTAAGAACTACAGCACCTCCCTTACCATTATATTCCTTAGGGTTACAAGCTAAGAACTCCTTATATGAACAACCTACCCAGTTGCCATTCACTAACACATTCCTAACATTCTCTTGAACGTTCTCATTAACCACATTACCATTTTGATTTCCAACATTTCCTTGGTTACCAAACTGAGCTAAAATGGCGGGTAAGAGGTTCTGCAATTGTTGGGTAATGATCGTCGAGAAGTCGGGTGCTCCTCCCACACCCCCATTGACTCTCTCTATATTCCTATTTGCTCCCTTCCCTTGCTCATTCCCTTGACCATTCAATTCGTCAACACGCTCATCATTACCTCCCTTAGGTCCTCTACCTCTCCCACATCTACCAACCCGTTCACCCGTTCACCCGTTCCCCCTCCTCGTAATTTGGCAACAAGCCGGCCAGCACTTCGGGTCCTTATCTTTGGAGGCATTATCTACACGAGGGAGAACATGGGCAACGTTAGGTAGGTAGGAAGTCTAACATATATATATAATACCTTACTATATATATAAATATACACATAATACCACCCTATGGTATCAACATCAATTTGTGTGAACAGTATTACCAAGTACGAGTAAATTGTCATACTTTTATAACTATGTTGGCCACCGTATTTATATCCGCATACTTTCCCATTCCTACTCAGTATTGAGGTCATAAATCTCAATGACTGACATAACTAAAGCACCAAACTGCGAACACGCAAAAACAAGCAAAAGCGGAACATTGCGCACATAGATCCTATACGCAATAGAATGAATGGATCTTTAGGGTTATAGTCTAAGGCCAACCTACCTAGTTCTCTATAACCTTGGCTCTGATTACCAATATGCCACACCCCGATAATGGCATAAACTAGGGAGTGCAACATAATGATCAATCATAACACTAGATACAATATAGAGAAAACTACAATGCATAAACTTTAAGTGTTACGAAGACTATCAACCTCGAACAAGCCTCGAATGATGTCCCAAATCATAACCAAATCCATAATCTCTTACAATTCCAAATGCCCACATAGGGGGTCCGAAATCCAAACCTTTAAAAACCAAAAATCTTCCAAATACGAAGACCAACAAATAAGGAATGAATTGAATTTATTGATATTAATACAATAGGGATAAGTCTTAGCATGCTATAAAATATATCATAAAGTGGACTTCTGTATAGTATAACGTTATTTTGATACTCATAATAAAAACGTCAAAATTGATGTTGGTGAGATAGTTGTGTGTAATTATAAAAATTAATGTTGTGCCGATATATATTTACATTTGTAAATTGGGAAATTTGATCAGTGTATTATATATCATAAAACTTAATTAGAGGAGGTAGAATAAGTAGAGTAGTTACAATGTATTTTTGCTATATTTGTATTATGTTTTGTTTATAGGACTAAATCTTGGGGTTTATTGGTATTAAGTATGATATAATAAATGATTGGGGGTAGGTTGTGGTGATGTTATGGGTTTTGATTTGTTGAAGAGTTTTTGGTGTTTTTGTTAGATGGATTGTTGTGGTGACACGTGTGGTGGTGGTAAGGGTTTAGATTTGGAGGGTTTTTTTGTGGGGTAGTGTTTGTGGTTTGTGGTGGTTGTTTGTTTGGTTTTGTAAAATTTGTGGGATTTGGTTTTGGTTGAGTTTTTGGTGTTGGGTTTTGATTTGGGTAATATTTTAGTGGATTGTTAAGTGGTTGTTAGGAGTTTATATGTATGGTTGGATTGGGTGGGGAGATTGTTGTTTATGTGGATGGTGGGTGATTGTGGGTGGATATAAAGTGTTTTTGAATGGTGGGGGGGGGGATGTGGTTTTATAAATGGGTGTTTGTGTTAGTGGTTGGTGGAAGTGTAGTATTAAGTTGTTAATATGGTGGGAGGTGTGTTAGTGTGAGATTTGGGAAAGATTGTTGGGAGGGTTGGGAGGGGGAGATGGGGGGGAGGTGTGAGGTATAGGACTGTGTTTAGGTAATTGATTTTAGGTGGTGGTTTGGTTGGTGGAGGTGTGTTTGAGGAATTATTTGGTAGTTTTGGTGGTATGGGTAGAGTAGGGGTTTGTAGGGATATATTTGGGTGGGGTTGTAATGTGGTGGGTGGTGGGGTTTGGGTTTGTGTTTGTTGGGTTGTTGAGTGTGGTGTGTAGAAGTAATTAGTTAGGAAAGGGGAGAAAGAGGGTTGTGTTGGAATATTTTGTTGGTAAATGGGAGGAAGAGGGAATTTGGTAGTGGTGGGGTTAGGATAGGGGTTAGGGGTGGTTGGTGGGTGGGGTGTGGTAATTGGGGTGGGTTGGTTGTGAGGTGGTATTGGGTTTGTTATTGGGTTGGTGATGGGGGTCGGGTGATTGTTGGTTGTTTTTGGTGTATTTGGGGTGGGGGTTTATCAAGTAGGATGAGTGGTTATGGTAAATTTTTTGGGATGTAAGAGGTAAGAATGGGGTGAGAGGGGGGGTATTGGTTTGGGTGGTTTGATGTGGGTTGGGGGTTTGTGTTAGGATGTGTTGGGGCGGTTGGGGTGGGATTTGTAACGATGTACACATCGTTGATAGTACTTTATACATATTGTAATCGAGCGACATAATTATAGGTCGTGGTCGAGATCGTTGCTGCTTCGTTGTGATTTATTCGGTTTATTTGATCTTGATCGTTGATCAAGGTGAGTTCATAGCCCCATGTTTTACAATTATTGATTTACAAGTTTTGGGGTGAGAAACATGCTTTGTTTTACAAATTGGACGCAAGTGTACATTTTATCATGATTATGTGTTTGCCTAAGTAGCGAGAACCCACAATGCCCATGAATCATGAACTGTTAATTTCTGGTTTGGAAGCGCGAGTGTTATAAATAGATCTATTTGAGATTGACCTCCCTGTTCGGGTGACTAGCTATCACTGGGAACGAACGTTATAGCATGTCGGATGTTGGATGTTACAGGTTGAACATCATCACGGGCAATGTAGGCAATATTTATGTATTGTATTCATATATGTCGAGCTTCGGTGTCATGAGCTTAGGTAAACGTAATTACATTCTGTGATGGTTGCATGGGATGCATGTCCACAGGGAAAGTCTTGCGGTCCTGGATTACACATTTATATAAACCTATGAATTCACCAACTTTATGTTGACCTCTTTAAGCATGTTTTAAATTGTATCGTTGTGTGGTGTTTATTTATAAATTCATAGTAAGGTAAGGTAAGTCATATATAAATGTTCATAGTGTAAGGTAAGATGAATCAGGAAGTCAAATCAAGTCCAATTACCAAGCCCAAACAAATCATATCATAGTAACTCATGTGACTCTGATTTTCTTTTAAACTAATGAGATGAAATTTGTTAATAAACGTATTTTTGGCATGTTACTAGGACTCGTGTGCATGTATTATGAAGCAGCACCCCATGTGGTATTCCGCTGCGTTGTCATATTTTTGGGGGTGTTACAGGACAACAGATGGATCCATGGGATTCTTAACTGCATGCCTGATGCCTTTATAAATTCATTTACCACGTTGGTAAAGTCCATAGTAAATGCTTCGGTTTCCAGTCTCCCACAAATATTCAGGTTTTTACCTATTATGAACCCATCTCATCCGTAACTGAAACGTGTCCAGGATTCAATTAAAGCAAAACTAATGAACGAGGCCATTGTTCCATGTGAGTCGCTCACTAGTCAGAACGAGTTCCGCAAACACCATGAGGCTTATAGGCTGCATCCTTCATTTAGGAGAATACTAAATTCTGCAAAGAGCCAGCATGTGAGTTTCAGAACTACTCTTTTCTCTCAAGGAGCTTCTTTTCTCACTTCTTCATTAAATGGAATTAAGTACCATTCCATTCGTAAATTTTTAGAAATCAAAGATCTTGATCCTGGATGGTATGCACAATGCATTGTCGGTTCTAATATAGTAATGGGTGTCTCAGAGGATGTTTATTTATAGCTTTTGGCATTCATAGCACAATACTTTTCATACACTACGTATTTTAAGAATATACCACTCATAGAGTACACCGGTTTGGATGGAAATGTTGAATTATTTAAAGTAAATGATGTCTCAATTGTTGGGATTTAACAACTAGTTAACCAATAACTACGAGTACACATCAGATATGGATCTAGTTTGGCACATATGATTAACACACAATAAACATAAAAGCGTATGAGAAAACTAACCGTTTTTGAATGCCTTGAACAAATCAAACGAGAACTAAAACTTTGAAACTAGTGGATAAGTTTCCACCTCTATAGTTGTAACATTTGCCCTTTTTGTGTTCTGAATATTTCATTTATAGTCCTTTAACTATTTGACTTTCGTTAGTTTATTCAGATAATGTACCGTGTTGACGGTGGTGATTTTATGAGAATTGTGGTGATTTATGGTTCATTGTGATTAATAATCCCTTTTGGAAGGTATTATTATGTAAATTGTATTCCGAGTGGTTTGACCCGTGAATTTTGAGAAATGCTAAACACTTAAGGTTAGTCTTGGAACTGCTCAAAAAGGAGAAACTGTATGCTAAATTTTCTAAGTGTGAATTCTGGCTAAGTGAAGTGCAGTTTCTTGGGCATGTGATAAATGGTAATGGGATTCATGTAGACCCTAGTAAGATTGAAGCTGTTAAAAATTGGAAAGCCCTTAGAACTTAAACTGAGGTTCATTCATTTTTAGGATTGGCTGGATATTACCGTAGGTTCATTGAGAACTTTTCTAAGATAGCTAAGTCTCTTACTATCTTGACTAAGAAGGGTAAGACTTTTGATTGGGGTGAGGAACAAAAATTGGCATTTCAAACTTTGAAGGATAAGTTGTGTAATGCGCCTGTTCTAGCTCTCTCCGATGGGCCAAAAGACTTTGTGGTATATTGTGATGCGTCTGGGTTAGGACTAGGCTGCGTGCTGATGCAGAGAGGTAAAGTGATAGCATATGCGTCTAGGCAGTTGAAAATTCATGAAAAGAATTATACGCCCCATGATTTGGAATTGGGAGCAGTGGTGTTTGCCCTTAATATTTGAAGACATTATTTGTATGGGACAAAGAGTGTCATCTATACGGATCATAAGAGTCTCCAGCATATCTTTAGTCAGAAAGAGTTGAATATGTGACAGCGTTGCTGGATAGAGTTGTTTAGTGATTATGACTGTGAGATTCGCTACCATCCTGGTAAGGCGAATGTGGTGGCTGATGCCCTAAGTAGGAAGGAAAGAGTAAAGCCTAAGAGAGTTAGAGCTATGAATATGACCCTTCAGTCGAGTATCAAGGATAGGATACTGGCGGCTCAGAAGGAGGCTGTGGATGAGTCTGCAGGATTGCAGAAAGGTTTGGATGAGATGATAGAATAGAGAAGTGATGGGACTTTATACTACCTGGATCGAATATGGGTGCCTTTGAAGGGTGATGTGAGAACCCTGATAATGGATGAAGCCCATAAGTCGAAGTACTCTGTACACCCAGGAGCTGATAAGATGTATTATGACCTTAGAGATAGGTATTGGTGGCCGGGTATGAAGAAGGACATAGCTATGTATGTTAGTAAGTGTTTGACTTGTTTGAAGGTTAAGGCTGAGCATCAAAGGCCATCTGGCTTGCTCCAGCAACCTGAGATTCCCGAATGGAAATGGGAAGGAATAGCTATGGATTTTGTGACTAAGTTGCCTAGGACTAGTAGTGGGCATGACACAATCTGGGTCATTATGGACCGATTGACTAAGTCTGCTCATTTTCTACCTATGCGTGAGGATTATAAGATGGATAGATTGGCTAGATTATATTTGAATGAGATAGTTGCTAGACATGGTGTGCCGATCTCGATCATATCGGATCGTGATAGTCGTTTCACATCAAGGTTTTGGCAGTCAATGCAAGAGGCATTAGGAACCCGTTTAGACATGAGTACGGCTTACCACCCTCAGACCGATGGTCAGAGTGAGCGTACTATTCAGACTTTGGAAGACATGCTTAGAGCGTGCGTCCTGGACTTCGGGGGAAGTTGGGATGTTCATCTTCCATTGGTTGAGTTTTCGTATAACAATAGTTATCATTCTAGTGTGAGATGTGCTCCGTTTGAGGCATTGTATGGTAGAAAGTGTCGTTCGCCAATTATGTGGGCTGAGGTTGGAGAAGGTCAGTTGATAGGACCTGAGTTAGTGCAAGAGACTACTGAGAAGATCTCGCAGATTAAGGATAGACTTAAGGCTGCGCGTGATCGTCAGAAAAGTTATGCTGATAAGAGGAGGAAGCCTCTAGAGTTTAGTGTAGGTGACTATGTCTTGCTCAAAGTGTCGCCTTGGAAAGGTGTGGTACGCTTTGGGAAGAAGGGGAAGTTAGCACCTAGTGGACCCCTGTGTGGGCAATTGGAATTGTAAGAGATTTTGGATTTAGTTATGATTTGGGACATCACTCGTGGTTGTTCGATGTTGATGGTCTTCGTAACACTTGAAGTTTATGCATTGTAGTTTTATCTATTTTGTATCTTGTGTTATGATTGATTATTATGTTGCATTCCCGAGTTTTCGCCATTGTCAAGATGTGACAGGTGAGTTGAGGTGAACCACTTCATCTAGCCTAATAAATAAACTTCTTTTACCTTTAGAATGTTGATAACAAGCTACCACAACCCAAAAAATAATATTGTAAGAAAATGTTAAACATAAAAACGAAATTGTATTTACATACCTTTAATAACATAAAACTTTTAATTGTGAATTTCTTTGTAAGTTATATGAATTTCACTAACCTTATCAGTTTCTTCTTTGTTTTTAATAACTTTATACATTTAAGAGTTTTCTGCAAATATGCTCCCTGTGGTTTCCCTAAATTGCAGGTTTGCTCCCCAACTTTGAGAAAGTGCAGGCGGCCTCCCTGAAACCAAACCTTTGTTGCATTCAGCCTCCCTCGTTAGTAACTCTGTTAAGGTGTCTTTTGAAGTCAAGGGCATATTCGTCATTTCATTTCTTTTTATATAATAAACCCACCCAATACCCAACACCCTAACCCGACCCTTTGCTTACCCGTTTATTAAAAAAGGCAAACTCCATTTTTTATTTCATTCTCAAAACTCCCCAACTACTCTGTTCTCTTCAGTTACCCTCCCTAGGGTTCTTTGTGTCGCATCATAACCTGACAAGATTTCTTTATAAGGCCTGAAGGGGATACATTATGGATGATCTTGTACAAGATT
>BQNB010045968.1:0-43985 GCA_026074375.1 Tanacetum coccineum | reverse complement strand
AAGTTGTTGATTTCCTCCATTTTCTTCGTAGTTCGACCAGGTGGGCAATATTTGTTCAAAAACTTAGTCTTAAGATCTTTCTAAGTTTTGATTAAACCAGTTGGTTTGTTTCTTAGCCAATGACTTGCGGCTCTAGTTAAGGATATAGGGAAGACTCGAAGCATTAGTTGATCCACAGTGATGTTAGGAACATGGAATAAGTCAACTATTTCGAGAACTTTCTCAATGTGTTCATTTGCATCCTCATTATCCGAACTGCTAAATGTGTTTTCTCAAAGCTCCTTAAGAAATTGTCCTTTCAGTTCAAATTAATCTTTGTTATCAATTTTAGGCCTAGCGACTCCCAATCCATATTCTGTTCGGGTCTTGCTCATGTATTGCTCCATTGCTTCTGCTTCTTCTTCCTCCGACTATTCTTGGTCAGAAAGTAGATTGAAATCAGGCGATCTTAATTCGTCAAGACTTAGAGTCTTGAAGTGTCTCTTTGATATTTGAAATTCTCGTTTAGGTTCTTTGTAAGGTGTGAATAGTTCGTTCGTAGAACTCCTTGTCATGCACTACCTAAAACAAGGGATAAACAATCAGTAGGATTTGTTCCGAAGAAAGGTAAAAAAAATTGGCACGAAAATCAAATATTTACGACTCGGACTCTAAAGCAATTTGATGTAAAACGAAATTCCTGACAACTTTTCAGTTTTGCCCGAGACCTGGAAACGAGCCGAAAAGGGCTAAAACAGCACCGCAAACATTATTCGAACAATATACAACGCGGACACACAAAAACAATTAATTGTTTTAGTTTATCAGTATTTATTTAATAAAAATATTAAATAAATTATTCATCATTTTAATTAAAAGCGTTGTTGATAACGCGAATACTCGAGCTTAAATCCATTTTTATTTCGGACGAGGCGAAACCGGTTCACAAAATGAATAACAAATATTTTATACACACACACACACAAAATATTATGAAATAAATCAAATAAATACTCTTTAATCAAAAAATGATTTGAAAAACATTGGGCCAAGTTCGAGATTTGAATCGACCCGTGTATGTCGCTTTCACTACGAGTCCCGAACCGTTTTTATCAAAACTATAATAAAAATGTTACACTTTTAACCCCTCAACTATTAAAACTTGTCATTTTAAATTGATATATATATATATATATATATATATATATATATATATAATATATATAAATATATATATATATATATATATATATATATATATATAATATCTCATTTCATTTTCATTTCATTCCATCTTTATACACACAAACACTCATCTCCCTCCTCTCTCTCCCTCAATTATCCGGCCACCCTCCGACGCCGGCGACCACCACCAACCACCGCCGGAAAATATTTTCCGGCGAAGACCAAAAAGGCTCCTTATTTACCGATCTATCCGATCCACCTACTCACTCTCTTCCACGCGCGACCACCAATAACACCACCATCATCATCCTTTCGTCATCATCATCATCACAGCCACCACCGACTACCACCAAGGGTGCGTCGGATTTAATAATAGCACCAAGGGTGCGGTTGCTTCGCGTGTAACAACCACAAAGGGCGTGTTTGTTTTATTGTGGTGAAAACCACCACGAGGGTGGTTTGTTTCGCTATAAAAATAGCCCCAAGGGGGTTTGGTTCGTGGCAGCCGCCATCAAGGGATACGTCTGGATGGTGGTAAGGTACAAAAGGGTGTGTCGGGATTGTGGGTTTGACAGCCGGGGTGCAGACAAGGGGTGGTCGTTTGTGTTTGAGTATAAACACCTCAGTGGCGTGTGGGGTTTGTCTCCAGCCCTAGGGAGCGTTTGGTTTAGGTTACAGCACAGGTTTGTTCGTGTCGGGTTGGCGGTTCGTAAAACCACCCAGAAGAGGTGTGTTTGTTGTGGGACCGCCACCCACCTAAAGGTGGTTTAGTGGCAGTCCACCCAAACAAGGAGCGTGTTTGGTTCGTTTATAAAAACCAACAGGGGTGTTTCATTGGTTTGTGGGTTCACAACACCTCGAGGGTGCGTTGGTTTTGTATAGAAACAAGAAAAGGGTGCGCGTGGTTTATTAAGCTTAGATTAGGGTGCGTTTGTTTCAGGTGGCAGCCACCCAACGAGGGAGGCGTTTGACTGTGACAGCCCCACCGAGGGCGTGTTTAGGTTGGTTTGGGTTTCGGGTCAGCCTAGGGGGGTGCGATTGTTTGTCTTAATAACACCAAGGGGTGTTTGTTTGGTTGTTTAACAACGGGAGGTGCGTCGCGTTTGAGTGTGTTGTCACCAAAATAAAGTGAGTTTGGTTAACACGAAAATATATAAATTGTTTCATTTAATCGATTTATATAAAATGTGATGAAAAATATTATAAATTGCACGGTCTAGTTAAAATATGAAATTAATATTAAAACGTGACTTAAATTGAGTGTATAAGCATATAAATAGATATGCTTTAGACGAGAAATATAGGACTTAAAAAACAAAAAATGGACTTTAGTGCCTTTATATAACGAGTAATTTTAAAACAGAACTAGAACTTGGAACGGAATTAGAGACTTTGATAAGTTTAGACTTTAAGTTTATAAAATATAACAAAAGTTATATTTTGACGGACGTTTGATATAAAACGGACTTTCTAACTCTCAATAACGAAGAACTGATCAAAATCGGAATATACACCTTAGTAAAAATAGGTTATTTTTAATAAATATTAAAAATGTGCAGATATTAATTAATTAAATGATTTGATCAGTTTTCCGAGCCCGTTTTAGCCTTCCGACGAAACACAAAGTTGTTCGTAAATCACATTACATTGGCGCGAGGCTTGTCAGCTTTAAAAGTTAAGATATAGCGTCCAAATTAAAAGTCGATAATAATATTATATCAATTAATAGTTTAGGATCATTGTTTGGTCTAAAAACGGAAGTCTAAAAATAGTAACTTTCCTTTAAATATTAGAGATACGTTATATGGACGAAAATAGTAATATTATAACATATAATAGACTAAGGGTTAAGGTTTTAAAGACGCGCAAGTGATTTTCTCATCACATGTAAACATGTATTCGTATACATATAAAAAATATGTATGAATTTCGGTGGAAACTATGTACGCATCTCGTTGGTCGTATTTATTACGTGTATATAATCTAACACATAATTATAAGGACGTAGGTCGAGATCGTTGGCAGATTCAGTTGTGATTTTAATTGGATTAATTGATCGTATCGTTGCAGATTCGGTTGTGATTTATTTGGATTATTTGATCGTGGTCTTTGATCAAGGTGAGTTTATAGCCCCCATGTCTTACTGGTTTTACAATAATTTTTGGGGTGAGAACATGCTTGTTTACAAATGCATTTACATGGTTGATTACAAATTGGTTGCATACTCATTTACATAATTCGCTATGGGATACATTATTTGACTTCATTTTTGGTCACAAATACATACTTTACATTCGAAATGATTACGGATTAGCTTAGGCGGATTGAACTGATAACAACAAGTTACTGCCCGGGTGTTCTTGGAGGGAACACCGGTAACGGGAGTACATATTCTTTAAATCACTGCCCGGGTGTTCTTGGAGGGGACACCTGTGATGGGTACATACAAATCTACGTCACAGCGTCATGAATTGTAAATCACTTGGAGGGTGAGCGCGAATGTTATAAAATAGATCTATTTGGGATTGACAACCCCCGTTCGGGTGATTAGCTATCACTCGGTAAACGAACGTTATAACATGTCAGATTACGATTGGTTGGGACTACAGGCCCCCAACAAATACATATAAATTCTTATTGTTATATTAGTGCATCAGTTTCATGAGCTTAGAGTAATCGTAAACATTGTTTTATACTCACATGAATATTTACTATGCCTTGAATAAAGTGGCAATACATACTTGAAATATTTTGGTGACATTAAATTGGTCATGCATTCTTTATAAATCTTTGGGATAAGATTGGTACTTTTGGTGACATAAAATGTGTCGTGCATTCTTTATAAATCTTTGGGATTTTTACATGGTACTGTGATGACACAGTGGACAAATACATTCATTTGAAACTTACATTCATATTTAAACTAACCTATGAACTCACCAACTTTAATGTTGACACTTTTAAGCATGTTTTTCTCAGGTGAATTAGATGCTTGGATTATTTGATGTGCATTGGAGTCTTTACATTCAAGTTTTTCATGGTGATGCAATTATGGGACAACTATTATTTTGATTTCAGAAAATCAACGAGATTGTTTTACAAACGACACATTTAGAGGTCGTTCTCTTGTATCTATTGCTGTGTATTATGAAGTAGCACCCCAAAGTGGTATTCCGCTGCGTTGTTGTAAATTTTGGGGGTGTTACAGATTGGTATCAGAGCACTGGTTATAGAGAACTAGGTTGCATATTTTACCCTAGACTATAACCGTTTTCACAAACATTGCATCACATCAAACATTTTCAAAGTGCATACACGCTACTTGCTTATGTGCTTACATTACGTGCTGCATTAAGTGCTTACGTGACATACATATATATAATATATATATGCTTGCATTCCTTTCGCGTATATCGTACGCTTATTTATATAAGAGTTATTATATAAATACCAGAATATTTTTAAGACATTGTGGGTTGCACAATGGTCTCATTCTACTCGTCAGACATTGTGAGTTATACAATGGTCTCATCTTACTTCTTAGACATTGTGAGTTGCACAATGGTCTCATTTCGTTCTCAGACATTGTAAGTTAAACAATGGTCTCTAAGATGGAGTTCTTCATAAGTCTTTCCTTTCAGCTGACTGTGTTTGTAACCACCTGTGTTCTTTAGATAAGTGATCATAAGATTCCTCAACTGTGTTTTAATAGGTGGTTTACTTCTGATCTCTGCAGCCCTTTAAGCAGCTCTAAACTTCCTTTGTGCTGCTATTGTCTTAACCAAAAATTATGCTCTTTCTTTAATGGTAAACTGCTCTCTCTCTCTCCATCTCTCTTCCTGTTGGAGCTTTGCAGCAAACAAAGCATCAACATCAAAACTGGCTTAAATTTCATCAAACTCTTCAGTCAAAACAGCATTAGTAGCTTCTTCTTGTCTTTGTCTTTCAATTTGAGCTCTGTCTAACTCTTCCTCATGTAATTTTTGAGCTAACTCTGCATCACTTTCAATTTGAGCTAACCCTTGATCTCTGCTTTTTTTACTTTCTTTGGCTCTTCTTCAACCAATACACTCTTACCTTTGTCTTTTGGATCAATCTTTCGAAGAGGTTGAAGTGTAGTTATTGAGCTCTGACTGGGTCTGATCTTCTTCCACTTTTCTAACTCAACCCCTTTCTCTTAGCTTTAACTTCTTCATCTTTGACAAGTTTAAGCCATAGCCATAGTAACATCCTCATCATCAAAGACTGTTGCTGTTGTAGGAGGAGTAGATGGAGTAGCAGCACTAACTTCTGGCCTAGCAGTACTAACTTGATCAGCAGTACTAACATGTGAAGGTCCATTAGTAGTTATTTGTTCAGTATCAAGCACATCAAAATCATTATCTTTAAACATTGGCTATGTCTTGTCACTGCTCCTCCCCTGTTTAGATGCATCCTCACCCAAACTTGTGTTAGTAGAAGTCTCAACTCTGCCTTTAAACAATCTCCTCTTCATAGGTTGTGGGGTTATTGCCTTTCTCTTATTTTCTAGCCTCTTGACCCTCAATTTCAATCTGTTGATCACCCTGTCTTGAGCAGTCTTTGCTTCCACTAAGGCAAGAACCCTTTTGGTCAATGAGGTACAGGTTTCCATCAATTCCTTAATTAGTTCCATTCTACCCTCATCACTTCCAAGTGTGTTACCTCCTGAGAGAGGTGAATCATGGGGTGTAGGTGGTACATTATTCGTCAATTCAAAATGATATTCCATACTGCTCTCCCCACTTCTAGATGTGTGACCTTTTGAAAGAGGTGGTTCATTAGGCTTTTCAAGCACTCTCTCAGAACTAGTCTGAGCAAGAGGACCCCCTATGGTGTCTTGGCGCCTGGGACTGCCACCTGTATCCATTCCCTAAGAAATGTCAACATTAGGCATTGCCGTGGTTTGGGTCCTAATTATGTTATCACTGTCCTGTGCTGCATCTAAGCTAGCAGCAGTAGTGATAGCCCTTTCCACACTGTCACCCCCTCCTTATGGATAGCCTCATCTGCTCCAAGGTCTTGAGGTACACTAGTCTGAGGTAACTTAGTATCCTTGTTGGTTCTCCTATGTTTTTGACTCTTTCTTTTTCTTTGATATGTAGTTGGAGATTGGAATATTTGCTCAATGTGAGCTTCAGATTGAGGTTCATGAAAAACTGGTGGAGGTGTTTCAATTTGAAGTGGTTCTGTTTGAGGTTCAGAAACATTTGGTTGTGAAGTAAAGGGTGTGGGTTGGGGTTCAGGGGGTGTTGTTGAACCTTCACTCTCAGGTGCTTGGTTTTGCACCAACATGGAGTCAAAAAGTGGAGTAACTTTTCCTGAAAATTTGGTACTTTGCCTTGCCATATTTGAGAAAACCTTTTTACTATGTTTGGGTGTCTCATAAGTATCATTAAAAGGTTCTAGTAAATCTTTAAGCTAGTTATTCAAAAAGAGTTGTAAAAACCTTGGATACATTAAAAATCTCTTTGGATCCAAGTTCCTCAACATACCATCAAAAAATAATTTAAAAAAATTAAACTTTTGACCCTTTGCTAGACATATAACTGCTGAAGCCAATTAGTTGAAAACTCACTCTAAGCAGTTGATTTTGAACTTATACAGTAAAGGATGGTATGTATCAGAAACTTCCATTGAGGTGAGAATGAACCTTTTTGAAAAGTAAGTTTTGTAGAAAGCTGTTCATATCCCATCAATGCAAGGTTTTCAAAAATTTCATCATTTTGTTTAGGCAAGGTAATTACCATCTCTCATCCATTAAAGTGAAGATCACTTCTCACTGATGATTCTGATATAACCACAACCTTGTCATCAACAATAGCATGTATTTGCTTCACTGAATTGACTGTTTTAGAAGTGGCAGTATTCCAAAACTGTTCAATGTAAGAAGCATAGATAGTGGGACTTACAGTAAGAGTATAACTGATTGAACATGTAGAGAGGAAGTCCACTATCTGATGAAACTCAACATTTTCCTCAGACTTTTCCAAACAAGCGACCATGTTGTATTGATCGACAAACTTCAAATCCTCCATATAGTGATTGATTCAAGAGAAGGGTTCTGGGTTTAAGTTCATTGATGAAAATACGAGGGTTTGGCAAAGTTAATTGAGATATTATGAAGAGAGCTTAAGGATGTGATTGGACCGACTGAATAAACTTGATCCTTTAAATTAAAGAAAGAGTATAATAAAAGGAAAGATCAAGAATTATCCAATTCATAGACCCCTATAAGCAAGTTGTTGGCGGAAATATCTCAACGGTAATAATTAATTAATGAAAATCTGTTATGCCCCAAACAGTATTAACGGTAACAAGCAGTACTAATATTAGCCTTGCAGTATTAACTTTTTGACTAGCAGTACTAATATTAGTCTAACAGTATTAACTTGTTCTCCAATAACTATGCAATAACATGCCTCTATTCATCACAAGCACACTAGAAATAACTAGATAGACATGTGAGAATTCATGAGGATCCATATCTATGCATAACCCATGAATAAAAGTTAAGAACTGTTAACCAACCAACATACCAGTTGTAACCCATTCCACTCAAGACATCTAGTTGTTTATGATCACACCAAATCCAACCATACTGCTTTGCTTAACCTGCAAATGTTAGTCCAAAGCACAATACGTACCATATGCTTCTTGACAGTATTAAGTTTTGACTAACAGTATTAAAACTAGCAGTATTAAGTATAACTAGCAGTACTAGTTATACCAATAGTAATAATCCTTGAGATATCAGATTAAGCTTCAAATTCGTCTAAAAACATCTCCAAACCATGTCAAGCATCAATGCACTCATGACAACTAAGCAGTACTTAACCAAGCCTAGCAGTATAATCTTTTTGTACCAGCAGTACAAAGTTTCTTCAAATAGAGAAAGCTAAGCCTAGCAGTATTAAGTAACTGATCATCATGTTTACCTTCCAACTTCAATCCAAATAGCACTTGTGTATAATCCGCTGCACTTATACACCATTAACCTCCCCTGAGACCATGCAGCTACAGATTAAGCATACAAATGCTTGCCACCAGAAAATTAAATCTACTCACATCAAAAGCTTTAGTAAGCAGATCAGCTACATTATTATTTGTGTGTATCTTGACCATCTCTAGCAATTCCACTAAAAGCAACAAAACCTCTATCAATGTCTTGATAGTCAATAAGGAAGTCTTTGTTCCCTGTCATGGTGCCCTGGAACATCCACTTGTCAAATATTTACTTTGTTTCTTCAAAGCTCGTTTTGTGGATTTTCCCTACACAAAAGTTTAAAGAGTCAGTGTCTCTTGGGACCCGAGCCACTACTTGACTTGAGTCCTCACTTGTGGATTATATAATTTTACTCTTTTTGAGACCCATGATCCCCCCCACTATTGTCTTTGCGACATTGTTTAAATCATTCATTTTTAGGTCTCAAACAACTTCTGCTGAGGCGCTTAACTGAAGTTGACACACAGTTCCCTAATAGCACTAACTGCTATTTGCCCCAGCTAGTATTGCTCACCATTTACTCTGACAGTATTAACTTTTTCATTTGAAATCATGGTATTCGGTGATGTTGATTTATAAAAAGGCCTTCTAATAGGTGAATGAGACTTATGAAAAGCATTTGTTCTTAATTTTGAAACAATCACTCTATTTGTATGGGTTGTAGTATTAACTGGTCTAGATGTACTAGTTGATGATGTTGCTCTTAGAGAGCTTTGCTTGGCAGCACTAACTGGTACTCTTCCAAACCTTGTTAAGACTGCAGATGGAAAAAATTTATTTTGCTGATTTATTCTCTGAGCACTATGTTCCAATATGGGTCATAATTTCCCTTTGACCAGTATTCTTTCCCATATTATTCAAAACAGACTTTTTAGCCATTCTCTTTTCATGAAAATCACGGTATTTTATTAGATGGCTGTAACTACCACAAACACAATAGGCTTTCTTTGTAAACCCAAATCCTAACCCCAGTTTTTGAGTCATTTTCCCATTCCAATCTCTTCTATCTACCTTAGGATTTTGAGTGATTATCCTAGGTTTTTAGCTTGTTTAGGTTTAACAGATTCATTCCTAGCATTAGTAAACTTAATCCTTTTAAGACTAGGTTTTGTTGTTGCTTGCAAATCATTATATTGATAAAATGTCCTCATCTTCACTAAACCAATCTTAATGATAACTCCACTTAGGCCTAACAGATTTCAACTCTGGGAATTTTACACTAGTTTGCTAGTTTGAGTGGGTACTTGCTTTAAACTTGAGACACACTAACACTAGTCTTATTTGCTATAAGGCATATAATACAGAATCATTCATATCCTACATAAGATAGGTAGCTTGTGGAGGCATTGTAGTTCCCTGTTAAGGAGGAGAAACAATGATATCCATTATCCTTTTTGAAACTATCTTTTGTTTGATTGTCATTCTCCATCACTTAACGACTATCAAATACACTATTAAACAATTCACTACCACTTGTATCAATTTCATTCAATTGATCTCCATATCCTAGACCAGTTTTATCTTTAGCACTCAATTGACTATTGATTTGTTTATTTAAGTTTTTAGAAGATGTTTCAAACTATTCTAGTTTAGCTTTCAAATCATCTTTTTCTCTTAAGGTTTCATCTAATTGATTTTTAAGTCTAGTGACAGCATTACTTTTTTCTTTTACTTCAAATTCTAAGACTGCAATCTTTTCTTCATAGACAACTTCATTTTTTTATGAATAATTAATTGTGCCTCTACAGATTCTAGGCCTAGCTGATAAGCTATAATTTCTAGATTAGCCTTACTAAGAGTTTGTCATTGTTCATCAAACTGTTTTTGAAGTTTTTCATATGTTTTCACACATATTTTAGAACAAGATTGTACCTCTGTGTCAGACCCTGAGGAGTTTGCAGTGTAGGCCATGAGAGCAAACTCAGTTGGTTCATCTTGAGCTTTATACTCCATCAGTCTTATCCTAGTCTATTTTTTTTTTTCTTTTTTGGGACAATTCAAAGCATTGTCCAGAACAATCATGCATTCAGAGGTCTCCTTTTTTTTTTTTTTTTTAAAAACTGTGCAAGTCCTCTGGTGTTGTCCCTACTCATATACTTTGCATCTCCATTCCTGTTCCCTTGATTTCTTGGTGCTCTACATTCCCTTGCAAAATGGCCCCTTCTATGACAGTTAATGCATTCAACCTTAGTTTTATCAAAACCTATAGGTTCTTTGCCATTGAAGATTAACTTTCTTCCAGTATTCTTATAAAATCGCTTAACCCTCATAAAAAGCATGGCCACCTGCCATTTAAGGTCCATTTCTTCCAAATTATCATGATAATCAGATCTAGGTCTTCATCATTCACAGTTGTGGAATATTGACTGTTTAGCAAAGGAATGAGATTATTATATCATCAGTATATGATGATGTAGGGCTTATCCTCGGAGAATTATAGCCTGATGCAGTAGAAACACCATTAGCAGTATTAACTTCATTACTGCTGCTAGTGTCTTCTGCAAAGAGAAATGCCACATTTTGAGAGTTTGAAGATGATCCAGAGGAACCTTTGATATTAGCTTCAAACACTTTTAGGTTATTGTATAGATCATCAATATCCAAATCATCTATACCATCTTTGTTCCTCATAATCAAGGCTAACATTTTTTCCAGGATGAAGGTACGCTTTTTAAAAATTTTGATTTGCATTTTCATTAGAAACAGCTGCACCATGAACTTCTAGTAGGCTGATAAGTTTTTGAAACCTATCATATGCTTTATCTAGGCCTTCTGTGTCAGATACAGAAAAGTTTTCAAATTGTTGCTTCAAGACATTCTTCTGTATTTTCTAGATTCAACATTACCACAAAACCTACTCTTGATAGCAGCCCACAGAGTTTTTGCATCCTTTATTGCATGGAACCTTAGTTGATACTCACCAGGAATAGCCAAAAGCAAAATGCTTTTAGCTCTTCTTTCTCTTTGTCTTGCTAATAGTGCTTGAGCAGTCTTTGGAGGTAGTTCAGTTTCAACACCATTTTCATCTGTTGCTACTTGTATAGAACCATCACCATTCAAGATATTGCCACAACTATAATCTGTGTTAGTGAGATAATGCCTATCCAACATTGCTCCAAAAGGGTATTTCACCTTCTTGAGGATAGGAAGTTTCTACAATAGACACAATTGAGGAGATTCTATGGTGCTAATTTGTGTTGCAGGTTCTTCACCAGGACATTGTATTTTAATAGGAAGAGAATCTAGATGTGATAAGTTGTTCTTATTCAGAGATTTCCACATGACTTCTGATACCACGTGTGAAAGTCTAGGTAAACAGTTCTCTTAGCTTGTTTAAGCTTGTTAACTTGGATAAATCCAAATTTAACTATATGAGAAACTATGATTATGAATACTACAAGTTATGTGGAATCTAACTTGTAATACAAAGAAGAACAAAGAATACTAAAAACTTTAGATATATTGATTGCAAATATTCTGTGTTGGTTACAGAATAACCAACTATGAATTGATTATTCTAACTATGCCGTAGCATTCCTTTTATACACCAAGGAAACCCTAATGGGCTTACAAAACACATACAATGATAATGCATATCTATTCCTAATATATCTCATGCATGAGCAGTACTAACTATACTGGCAGTACTAACATTTGTACATACAGTACTAACTAATATAACCAGCAGTACTAACTACTTAGTCTATTTCTTTAGTCTTTAGCAGCAGTATCAATCTTGAACCAACAAGAGTAAAGTAGTACTGGCAGTAGTAACTCAAAATTCCCAACAAAGTTGCTTTTTATGTTGATCTACGTTGAGAAGCATCGTACTTGTGAAAGTCTCATTATCTTGACGAAAGAGTAACGGAAATGCCGTTTGAATCCATGTTCGATACGAGTGCCTTTTAAGTCTTTTTTAGAAAGAACCTGAATGTGTGAATGAAGAGAATGAAAATATGCCATGCATCTCTCTTTTGCTTTTGACATTTGTATTTTATTGCATGCACATCTTTTGTTTCTGAACACGAAGAAATCATATCTTTCATTCCCATTTTATCTGATTTGTTGTGAAATGAATTACAAATCTTAAGTAGATAAAGTGATTTGTTTTGGTTTTGATTTCGTTGAAATCGTTATTGACGTTAAATTGCTTGAGATAAATTAACGATTGTAAAAAAACTTGAAATAAGGACTAATGGTGACAAAGGTTAAAATTAAAGGGCTAAAATAAGTAAAAATAAAATAAGTAAGAGTTTTGACAAACAAAGAACTAAAAGTAAAAATGTTTGAAAAACTAAGGTTACCAATGAAAAATTGATTGAAGAAGTTAAAAAGGTTAAAATTAAAATTGTTTTAAAGCTTAAGGACTAAAACTAAACCTTTTTATTACTAATTGCTAATAGTAAACTATTTCTTAACTATGGGCTAAAAAGTGAAAAGTATTGAAAGATAAGGTTAAAAGTGTAAAATTTTAAATTTCAAACTATTATAAAATATTAAGCATGCATATGTTCTGTTTCTCATCGTCTTCTTCGTTTAGAACACGTTTAGGTTTCTTATTTCTTTCTTCGTTTTTGATCTTTATAAGTGATGATTAAACCAAAATAAATATACTACGATGATCTACGAAGGACCGCGATCGTAATGAGTATAGTTTTAAGATCCGCGAACGACGAAACTCGAAAGCGAAAAACTCGAAACACGTTGAAATATGCATGTTTAACCTTTAAACTGTTACACGTCTTCTTTTAAATGCATATGTCGTAGAATCCAGTAAATTTGGGCAGAGTTTCATTTAGATAATTCATTACAAAAGAATAAACCGCTACCCTTGTATCAATCCGCTACGGCACAAACCGATGTCAAAAAAATATGTCACAAACCGCTATCCTTTTTTGATACACAAACCACTACGAGGTTATGTTGCATAAACCGCTACGTAGAGGTTTAAGCAAACTGTCGTGGCCAAATTTAAGCAAAACGGCCTGCCTAAATAAATAACAAACCGTTGTGGTACTGTTTCGTATCTTTTTGCCAAAACACAAAACATAGTCCTTCTGTCCTTTCTTTCTTGTCTCAAACCGTGACCACACAAACAGTAGGCCAACCAGAAAAAGCTTGTATAAGCTTGAAAAATAAGCACTCTTAACAAAAATCAATAGAGCCAATCCTTTAGGAATTACACCAACTGTTTATTTTGTTACACCTTTACACCTTAGCCTACCCTGTTAAATTAAGTTCATTTATCAGTTGTAGTCGCTTAAGTGTAAAGAATGTATTCTCTAGTCTTTGTGTCAATGTTCTATCTTGTTTTTTGGTAGGTTGGGAAAAAATTTGCACATTGCGAATGGAAATGTATAAAGTAGTCAAAACTCATGTATTTGTACTAGCAACACATATATTGGTACATCTAAAGAATGAATAATTATCGAAGAAATTATCCGAAGTTATTATGATCGTAAAGATGGTGAAATTACACCGAGTTTCGTAGTTAGTATATGAAAAAAACGAAAAAAATAGAAAAATCGCAACAAAAAGAGGAGGAAAGTTTGGAGATAATCATTTTGCAAAAGCTTAGACCAAAGGAATTATATGAAGGTTCGATTATCTTTGATACGTCTATAAGTCAAACGAATGCTAAGTTTTGTATAAAGTGATAGATTATTCGTACTTGTCTTGTAAAAGTATGTAAAGTATGGGATGATTGGAAAGTTGACCGTTGCGGGAACGCCAACTCAGGTTGTTATTTTTGATCTATGATCAAGACGTGTGTAAATAGTTGTGTCTTTTTCATGGTAACGGTTAGGAAAAAGTGTCTAGCAACTTGTATCTTGGAACTAGTCTATTTGCTTCGTAATTTTTTGTATTAACAAACATATTTAATTCCCTTTACTAATCATTAACCATGGGTTTTACGCGAATGAGGATGTGATCGAGCATGCATGTCTATTCCGTCGTTACGGCCATGTATGCATGTCTCAGCTGCCTTGTTGGTTTATTACTATTGATGAAAGTTACAAGATCCCTACCCTATATCATTCTTCATCCTAACCCTTGGTTAAACCCGAATGAGGATGTGATCGAACACACGTGTCTATTCTGTCATTACGGCCATGTATGTGTGCTTCAGTTTCCTTGTTGGTGTGGTACTTTTGGTGAAAGATTGTAGAATGATCAACCCTAAGCCTTATTATAAAAACCCATTTTACCTTTATAAACTTGTTACTCCTTAGCTCTAGTGGTGGAGATGTGTATCCTTGCCAAACCTATGATAGAATACTCGTCACGACCGAGCAATTGAGCAAATTAGTTGCATGTTACCACATAGATTAGTTGAGCGATTTGAGTGTTTTCATCTTCCTATTTCGTGAGGGGTTTGGTTGTGTACTTGTAATAGATCAAATAAATGCTTAAACGGAAAAATCCTTAGGGATACATTTTCATAAACTTCTAAAGGCTACTTAAGGACAAGTAGGATTCCAGTGGGGGGATATTTGATGACATCAAGTAAAGTCACTTTGATAGCATCATTTATCCCGTGAAATTAACCCATTTTGTATAATTATTGCAAAGAAATGTTACTTAATCGTTTGTATTTGAGAATTGCAGTAATTACAGAGTACTTGGTGAAAGTTGACTAAAAGGCACGCATTCTGGAGCTTAAATGAAGATATTTGAAGATTACTGTTTTGACAACCAATACGCCGTATCCATCAAGGAAGATACGGCGTATCTATGCATGCACTTCACTAAATACCAAGAAGGAAACGAGATCAATACACGGTATCAAAGTAATTCCTATAAACGTCGTAATAGCTATGGAAATACCCCCCCCCAACCCCCCCCCCCTCCCCCCCCCCCCACCCCCCCCTCCCCTTCTGGGAAGATATCGGAACGAGGTCGCCTACTCTAAGAAACCAATTCGCCATATCAAATTCTTTCGATACGCCGTATTGACCTTTTTCTAGACCTTATAAATATAAAACTAAAAAACGAGTTTTAAGTGTTCTAAATTATATTTTCGATACCTAAACCATAAAAGTCGATTGTTAGAGGAGAAGAAGAGCAGAAGAGGTCTTGCAGCGTAATCAATTCCATAGGAAACAGCTTGTAATCTCCTATACTCTTGTAATCGTTTTGTTTTTGGTATCATTCGTTAACTCGGTTAGTTTACCTTGGCTAAATTATTACTCTTGTATTGATTATGACGTTTGAAGGCTAATACCTTCGGGTATTAGCCATTATTATGAAGATCTAAATGTTTGGTTTATTTATCTCGATTGCTTAATTTATCGTTGATTGCTTGTTTATGTTTATCAGTTTATACTTGTTTACGTGCTTTTGTATGCGACCTATCATTCAACTGGATCTAGTGATACGGACCAAGTAATCTAGATGTCGGGATAGCTCTCCATATAGTGATTTATACATCTAGACCAATAGGATCACAAATAACGACCTATCTTTACCCTTAGATTATGAGCTTAGTTGGACCAATAGGTGACCTTGGGATCAATGAGTACGTTCTCAATTAATTGTTAAAGACTTGGTTAGTAGACTACTAGTGTATGAATTGCCTTTAAGCAATAAGTGGGTAAAGTCTTTATGAGCTAGGGTTTAACAAGATCACCATTGCTTTAATCCCTAAGATAGATTATAATCAACAAATAAGGATGCTTTATGCGGATGCGTTTAATTGTGACAGAATTTTACGTGTCTAGGTCTTAGGAAGAAGTACCACATAAGTCTTAAGAATGATATGCCGCCTCGAGATAAGTAATCATTGCACTAAATAAACAAACCAAGGTTCTGATTGGATTAATAATGGTTAATACAGTTTTCTTATATTTGGCTAGACCGCTCTTCTATCTTCTGTTAATTTGCTTACGTGTGTTATAGTGTCTTAAGTTGATTTTAGTCACCACCAAACCCATGCCAGTTTCTCAGGCTGAAAACCCCCTTATCTGTTAGATTTAGGATTAACATAGGTTTAGCATAGGGTTGGTGGTGAATAGAATTAACTTAGTTTAGATAACCAATATATTAATAAATTGAAAGATTATTTCTCTCTTTTAGTGATCGACACCCTACTTACCACAAAACTACCATCGATCGGGTACACTGCCCGTTAAAGTGTTGATTTTGGTTAATCTGAAAAATATAAATTTAAAACTTAAAATCATAAAATTAACACCACACAATGACACATCACTCAATCAAACGTAACAAATCTATGAGGAAGTTAGAGGTGGATTCAAATCATTTGGCAAGGCATTGCGAGGAGTCTTTGGAAAGAAAAAGAAATAAAGATGTTGAATGATGATTAGCTCGGTAGAATAACTTGTTTAAGACTTTACGTGAACTTATGGTTATGATTATTCACTTGTTTATGTGATGATAACCCGATTTAGTCGGATCATTAGTAAGCTCATTAGTAAGCTCGTTAGAATATAATCATCCATCTAATTATTATGGATCATTAGTAAGCTCATTAGAATATAATCATGCATCTTTATTTTATGAACTATTATGTGTTAAATGCATATATGATTTCTTTTTTTCATGACCATATATACATTCACATAGGACTTGTTGCAAATTGATCACCAAAACACAACCTTTCTCACAAAATTTTAGCAAAAATAAAAATTTTGGCCGTCTGAAAAGTATCAGATGGTCGGCCCCCTTAGCTCATAAGGGCGGCCCCTTATCAATAAGGCGGCCGACACTATAGATAAGGGGGTCGGCCATCCAGTTTACAAGATTTACTGTTTCTTTCTGCTTTTTGACTCTCTTTTATCTAGCCTTAGCTACCTTTACCCAGAAAACTCGAACACATTTTGGAAATTCTTGAACTAATTCAAATTCATTCCATTTCCAAACTATTCTCTTCCAATAAATTCCCTCTAAATGTTTACCACCACTTCATCATCTTCTTCATCCATTATCAACCACCAAAAACCTCCATGACATCCACCAAAGCTACCACCTCCAAACCTTCCAAAAGACCAAGAATATACATAATACCACCAAAACAACTATTCATTGATCTAATTATTGATGATACCAAAACTGCTTCTCCAAATTACCAAGTCTTATCACTAAGTGCCCCAAATGCACCCTCAAAAACTCCATCCATCGTAGCCACTTCTTCATCCTCCATTGATTCCAAACTCAAATCACCAATCACTCCACTTGACATCTAATTCAATACTCCATCACCTTCAATACCCTCACCACCTCTTTTTGGTCATCCTATTTCTTGGAATCTACTTGAAGCACATGGAGAAACATGCTTGTGTTGCATCCACAACCATAGACTTATCCCTGGCTTAAGTGAAGAACTTCAATATATGTACTCCTATATCCAACACATGCTTTCACAGCCACCACCACCAAATTCGCCACCACCACCATTACTTTCTCCAAACTAAACATACTTTATGTTTAGTTACTCATGTTTCAAATAATTTTCAACCAAACCTTTTACAAGCAAGTCCTATGGAATTCTAGGAATATTAGGAGCTTTGTAGTTTACTTTTATGTATGTTGTATTAGTATGCTTCAAGCATATTATTTCAATTTGATGTATGCATGATTGTGTCTTATACATAATTTTTATGTTTAATTAATTGTCTTTAGTCTTATGTTTTTAAGATTGCACTTGCTTGTCTTTAAATCTTTAGTTGGTTGAATGACTCATATCTTAAAGTTGGTCTAGTAGATTATATATTTGTGATTATTGGTTTACACAAATTCATTGGCACTTGTCAAACATTATCAATATGCTCTAATATTTTTCTTTTTTATTTGCAATATGTTAGAATATGGTTGTCTTGTTCTTCTAACTCGTTTTTGTAGCAAAATTATCATAGCTCGATTCCTTGGTGCCCTCGAACGAGGGGGAGCACACATCAAGGGGGAGCGTTTATTTCGTCGACTTTACGCATATTCATCGATGAAGCCTTTTTGATTCTACAAAAAGGGGGAGAAATGGAAATAAAACTTACTATATACTTGTTTAAACATAATTTTACATTTAATGAGTTTAGATTTTGTAATCATCAAAAAGGGGGAGATTGTTGATAGAAATAATGCCTAAAAATATTATTAATATTTTTCGACCTCTTTTACGTTTTTGATTAATTTACAAAAATGTTAAACAATACTCAATGTAAAATTAAACGTAAACAAGTCATTAGTAGTAAAATTTTCATTTTGAAAATTCAAAGGTATGAATAAATAAATGCTTAATGCATTTTATGATCAAAAGAATTTTTATTCAAACTCACATTTTTAATAAAATGTTGCAAACATGTTTATACCTTTTACAAAATATTTTCTACATTTAAAAGAAATGTTTTATTCAAAAAAATATTTTGAATTCAAATTTTCTACCTTAAAACGGCTAGAAATGTTTCAGAAAACACATCCCCTGGAAAAGACAAAAAAGGGAGCGTATGAGCCTTGGCGGCCCCCTTAGTGATAAGGGGACCGACTATGGAGCTAAGGGGGTCAACCAAGATAAAACGCTCCCAGCTTTGCCTAAAAATAGCAGACTGTTCTCCACTGATTTTCTCACCTTTTGCACTTATTCTTTTCTGTCTAAAATCAGTCCATACATCACCTACAATCCTTTGATCATTTAATCATAAGCTTTTATTTCCAAATGATTCAAGCTTAAATCCTCAAGTGCAAGAGAAGAATACTTCTTATCATCAAGTCAAGAAGTATTGTAATTTTGTTTTTGTTATTGTGAAGTTGTATTATATCTTTCAAATCATTTGTGTATATTATGAAGGTGTGTATTGTAGTTGTGCGTAATAGGTAGATTGTGGTGATCATTGAAAGTATAGTTAGATCTTGGTGATCTTAGTAAGTAGTGTTAGATTGGTACCTAAGCTCTTGATACCCTATACGGCGTTTTAATACCCTAATACGCCGAATCACGTTGCCCAATACTCCGTATTTTTAATACGCCGTATTGAGTCCTTCTATACGGCGTATTGTCCCTAAACTGCCCAATACTCCGTAATGGATACTCTGTGAATATGGGGTATTTATCTCACCTTAATATGGCATATTTGAAACCTCATAGGCCGTATTGAACCTCTGTCAGAGTTATGAAAATTATATTCCCTGTGTACTAACTTTGTTCGACTTTTACAGATACAGCTGGCCTACCACCTAAAGCTTAGAGGCATTTGTGGCTTAGGTACGAGGTAGAGGGGTACACTAAGGAGATAGTTTAAGATTATGAGCAGAGACTTGCTACGATCTTTAGTAGGAAGGTTAACTAGGTACATATTTTAGATTTTGCTGGGTTGACAAAGGAGATGAGGCAAGATTTAACTGATAAGTTAAGGATGGTGCATACTAGAGCAGAGGGGCAGGTTTAGTTCACTAGTGACACCTGGAAGAGACTATTTGAGATTCAAGGAGCGTTGGTTCGTGAGTTTATGCTCGAGTTCTTCAGCACCTGTAGGATTGATGACACTAAGATGGGGTTGGACACTGTTGATAACCTGTGCTTTCAGTTAGGTGGAGCTAGGCGTAGCATGACTTAGAGGCAGTTCATTATGGCCTTTGGATTACATATTGCTGAGGAGATAGATGGAGATGGCTTTAAGGCATACTGGGTAGGTAGTTTGAGAGAGATCGCTGATAAAGGCGATCTGAGTGATTACTAGGCTAGGATTTCTTCGAATGGTGATTTTCTGAGGGTGCTCCCCTCCTATACGTCTATTAGGGACCCATTGAGGAGACTCTGTCATAGATTGATCGTGGTGAGTATTTCAGGTAAGGGTCAGGCACTTGAGAAGGTGACTGCTACTGACCTATTCTACTTGAGGAGCATGGATGAGGGGATGGCGGTTAACGTCCCTACCTATTAGCCCAGTACTTATTTAGATATGCTGAGGGGAGGAAGCGTAGGGCTAGGTTGTATGGCAGGCATTTTGTTGGGCGCCTTGCTGAGCACTTTAGGTTGGTTATCGAAGAGGGCCTCTAGAGATTGACTGTGGTGGTTGGAGAACTTAGGATGATTGACATGGATGAGCTGTTCAGGTTACGTATATGTGAGATATTGGGAGATACTTAAGCATAAGTAGCGCAAGGTCCAGAGAGGTAGCAGGAAGCTGCAGCTAGAGCCTTAAAGGATGTTGAGGGTGCTCATGCCGAGGATGAGGGTGTCCAAGCTGACTCGACACCCGTACAGGCACCTCAACCACCCTCGCAGTTGCCCCAGTTGTTAGGACTATGCCTCAAAGGATGGCGAGGCTCGAGGAGGAGGTTCATGGGATTCAAGAGAGCTTGGATGAGCAGCGCGAGGTCATGGACATGATGGCCAGAGAGTTTTCCAGGTTTACTGTGTGGGCGGATAAAGGTATATCACAGTTACTTAATGCGACCGGTGCTACTTACACGAGGTATTCTGAGACCCATGTGCCATATTAGAGGCGCATGGTTAGACGTAGGACCGGTGACGCCAACACTTCAACAGCCCCACTTGATGAGGACCATCCCGACCCTTGATCTTTCTCCCTCACTCTTTTGATTTTTATCTTTTGTGGATATGTATTGTATATTATTATCATGATGTATGTAAACTTTAATTGCTTTTATCTTTTTGATGCATATTATGATATGACACTTTTTGGTTTACTTTTGTAAGATAAAATGAAGCATGGCAGTAAGTTCAGCAAACATATTTGATTGATGCATTATGGACTCAAGATCGAAAATCAACCAAGAATAAGAGCATGAGAAACAATGATGAAAAGTGTGTTAAAAAGTGTGAAGAGCCTGAAGAAAAGTCTAACTTAAAGACTTCGCTGTAAAGAAAAGTGCTTCCCGGGAGGCAACCCGGACTGTTTTAAATTTATTTTTATCGAGTCTATCTTCGCAGACATCAATACGGCGTATTGAATGTCTAGACACTATTAGTCCTTTATTTTTCTACATTTAAAACATTGTTTCCAGTTCTGTCTATACGGCGTATTTGGTAGATTGACCCATATTCATATACTTTTTACAGGTTTCAATACGGCGTATCCTAGTTTTAGGATATAGCGTATCAACTTCCTGTACAGTATTTATTTTTTTATTTTATTTTATTAACCGTAGAATACCCGAGATAGGTTTGCATGGTTTTCTTATATCTTACACCAGACCTCGCTGGAAAAAAATCGACAACATTGGTGAGGTATCTATAATCTGGAATCTTATGTATGTTGTAGTCATGATGGAATTCAGACGCATTTACAACACACATTCTTGCTCATATACTCAACATGGAGAATCATACCGAGCAAATATCAGGGGAGTTTCTCATTCTAGTTCTTTTATTTCTCCTTTTTAATGTTATTTTTATACAACGAGGGTGTTGTATAATTTAATTAGAGGGATGAGAATTAGAACGCTACTTGTCCTATCTTTCACATTAATATGCTTAAATTTAAAAAAAATCCAAGCATATTTTTGTGAAATTACTAGTTACATAACCTGCACACAAAACCCTTATTAGTATTGTGAGGATTCAGCCTTATACGTTTCTAAATATTTACAAAAAATCCCACAAAAATATGAGTGTGTCGGTGATGTTGTAGACTTTAGAACTTGGCATGGTATATCTATTCGAGACCACAATAATGAGTACTATGGATTTAGATGGAGTAACTTGTTTAAATTGGTAAATTTCTAGGATTACACCAAAAAAGCCTATATATATGTTGTGTTATTAACTAACCACACCGGTTAGTTAACCCCCATATAAACTCTTTGTTTACTCTCACTTTAAGAGTAAGATTCCCCTAGAAAAACATGTTTAACCATTCCTGTTTTCACCAACTATTTGTTTCGTTACACCTTTACACCTTAGCCTACCCTGTTAGATTAATTCCATTTATCAGTTGTTAGTTGCTTTAGTGTAAAGTATGTATTTCTTGTGTCTTGTGTC
This sequence comes from Tanacetum coccineum, assembly GCA_026074375.1. Taxonomy (NCBI): domain Eukaryota; kingdom Viridiplantae; phylum Streptophyta; class Magnoliopsida; order Asterales; family Asteraceae; genus Tanacetum; species Tanacetum coccineum. The sequence goes on along the minus strand of BQNB010045968.1, from coordinate 21,840 downwards.
ATTTTCTATCTCTGGTATGGTTGAGAAATTGAACATTGCAATTGTGAATGTAAAAGTAGTTAAACTCATGTATTTTTACTACTATCATAATTATTGGTATGTCCGAAGAATAAAGATTTATGGAAGAAATTATTAGAAGTTATTATGATCGTGAAGATGGTGAAATTACACCGAGATTAGTAGTGTATCATTTAAAAAATAAAAAATAAAAAAATGGAAACAATAGAAATTTGCTACAAAAAAGAGGAGGAAATTATGATGATAGTCGGTTCATTAAAGCTTAAACTGATGGTATTATTTGAAGGATCGATTATTCGTTGATACGTGTTATAAATCAACAATGTAAAGTTTTGTGTAAAGTGTTAGATATCGCCACTTGTTCTTGTAAAAGTATGTATAGTATGGATTTCTGGGAAGTTGACCATTATGGGAACGCCAACTAAGGTTGTTTTTGTTGATCTATGATCAAGACGTTTTTGTATATATTTCTGTGTCTTTATCATGGGAACGGTCGGGAAAGTATCTAGCAACTTGTACCTTATTTGTTTGGACTTAATCTATTTGTTTTGTATATTTTTATTTAACAACAATTATTTCTATTTCCTAATCTCTATCCTTGGGTTTTATTCGAATGAGGATGCGAGCAATCACATGTGTCTATTTCGTCATTACGGCCATGCATGTGTGATTTTGTCCGCCTTGTTGGTTTATTACTTTTGGAGAAAGGATTAGAAGATCCATACCCTATATCACTCTTTGTCCTAACCCTTGGTTTTACTCGAGTGAGGGAATTAAATGCAATCATGTATGTTTATTACATCGTTATAGATGTGCATATGTGGTTTGTTGCCCTTGCTGGTTTACGACTTTTTGTAAAGACTACTAATCCTATTCTTTATCTTATTCAACTTAAGGTTCGAATTCAGTCATATGTGTCTATCCCGTCGTTATGGGTGTGTATGTGTGATTTTGTCACCTTTTCTAGAATATTGGTATCGGTAGAGATTAGAAAGAGTGTCAAACCCTTTAAGCCTTTCAAAAGCTAATTTACCTTTATAAACTTGTTACTCATTAGCTTTAGTGGTGGAGATGTGTATCCTTGCCAAGCGTATGATAGAATACTCGTCACGACCGAGAAATTAAGCGAATTAGTTACATGTTACCACATAGATTATTCGAGTGATTTGAGTGTTTTCATCTTTTTATTTCTTGAGGTGTTTGGTTGTCAACTGGTATTTAAACGAATAAATGCTTAACGGAAAAAATTATTTGGGATACATTTTCATAAATTTCTAAAGGCTACTTGAGGACAAGTAGGATTCATGTGGGGGGATATTTGATGACATCAAATAACGTCACTTTTATAACATCATTTATCTCGCGATTCTTACCCGTTTTATATAACTATTGCCAGAATTGATGCTTAATCATTTATATTTGAGATTTGCAGTAATCGTGAAGTACTTTTGTGAACATTAGCAAAAAGGCACACATTCTGGAGCTTAAACGAAGAAATCTAAAGAATACTATTTTGACATCCTATATGTCGTATCCATCAAGGAAGATACGGCGTATCTGTGTATGCACTTCACAAGAAACCACGAAGAACAAAGTCCTATACGCCGTATCCAGATGACTTCCATACACCATATCCAAGATATAGTAATTAAATATTCTGGAAGATATTGAACGTGGTCCTTACTCCAAGAAACACCCAATATGCCGTATTGATCTCAACCAATATGGCATATCGACCAAATTCCAGACAGTATAAATAGAAAACCAAAAACCGAGTTTTAGGTGCGCTTGATCATATTTTCCATACCTTAACCACAAAAGTCGATTTTTAGAAGACAAGAAGAGCAAAAGAAGTCAAGCAAAGCTACTAATTCTATAGGAAACACCTTGTGGTCCCTATACTCTTATAATCATTTGATTTTTGGTATCATTCGTTTAACTCAGTTAGTTTACCTTGGTTGATTGATTATTCTTGTATTAATTACAATGGTTATGGGCTAATACCCTTGGGTATTAGCCATGTTTATGAAGATTTAAATGTTTGGTTTGTTTATATCGACTGCTTAATTTATCGTTGATCGTTGTTTATGTTTATCAATTTATACTTGTTTACATGCTTTTGTATGCGACTTATCATTCAACTGGATCTAGTGATACAAACCAAGTTAGCTAGATGCCGGGATGGCTCTCCATATAAAGATTTATATATCTAGAATAATAGGATCACAAATAATACCCTATCTTTACCATTGGTTAATGTTAACAAGTTGGACTAGCAGGTGACCTGGGATCAACAAATAACATACTGATTCTGACTCGCGCAAACTCACCCCTTAAAACCTAGCTATATATGATATAAATACACCAAGGGACGAAATCACGCGAGAGCAAGATAACCGAAAGCAGTACAGAGTGTCCCCGGGTCGTTATGTCCCAACGAGGCTAAAATGGAAAATCGCAAGACGAATGATGATTTGTGTTTGAATGTGACAGGGTGTGAATTATGATTGGATACTGAACCTAATAAGCAATTGAACAAGAAGATAATTAAGGAACATAAGCTAGAACAAGCATACAAGCTAGGAATGACAAAAATACTTTAAAACTTTAGACTAAGGCATAAACAAGCTTAAATAAACTTAAGAAAAATCAAATTAGCTAACCTAACTCTAAATAAGCAAATACAAAAAGCAATTAAGCTAAATTAAACAAGATAAACACAACAGTACTAACAACAGTACTAACAGTTTTAACTACCAGTACTAACTTGGAGTTAGTACTGCTAGGATAAAGTTAGTACTGTTAGCTTAAGGTTAGTACTGCTAGGCTAACAAAACACAAAGAAACAATAAATAAGCTAACAAGCTAAAACAGAAGTTCACCTAACCTTAAAAAGCACTTAGTAATAAGAATAAGCAACTTTAATGAACTAAAATGACAAAATGAGCTAGAAAACTAAAACTGATAAACTATTGAGAATACTTTAAAAAGGAAAATAAACTTAAATAAGCAAACAGCAAATAAAATAGGCTTAATGCTACCTTAAAAAGCTAAAGAAATCTTAAATAAGTTGAAAATAAATAAGTTGATAAGCTAAAATGTCCATCCATACTAACATTTTTAACTTGACAGTACTAACTTGTAGGTTAGTACTGGTAGCTGATTTAGTACAGCTTAACCTTTGAATTAATCCAAGAAAATGAACTAGCAGTACTAACTTGGAGTTAGTACTGGTAGCTTTAAGTTAATACTGCTCCAAAAGTGAACTAGCAGTATTAACTTATAACTAACAGTTTTAACAAGTGAACTATCAGTAATAAGTAAGAAAGTAATACAAACACTTTTCAACTAGCAAATAAGCACTAAAACAGTTCTGCAGAAAATAAGAACAATAAGAAAAAGTGAAACTTACAACACCTTGCTCCAAAACAACCAGGGTCAAAAACAGAAACTACAACCTAGCTGTATAAAACAAGCTAGTGAGAGTCCATAAGCCCATCCAGAACTGGCTTATCATCCATAACATAAGCTGTGGTATATTAGAGAGTGATACTTATGATTTTCTCTTAACTATTTAACTTTTTATTTTTACTTGATGACAACAGCTTATGAGTAAGCTGTGGTGAGATGATTTTAAACACAAAACAATATGATTAAGAAACTTAACACTGGAATTGTAATATTGACTTTAAAAACTTCAAACTTGCATTAAAACTTGAAAGTGTTACAAAGCTTGGAAGTAAAAACTGTAAGTTACTTTGAAAATTAAGCTTAAGATTAAAAATTAATTAGTTGCTAAGAAAACTAAAAACTAGATGCCTGGTTTACAAAAAAAAAAGCTCTATTTATAGCCCAAGTCTTCATCTTGCAACTTGTGCTTCTTTGGAGAGATAAAAACAAGTGTGCTTGTTGTGTGAGGAGAGACTAAAACAAATCCCAGCCTTTGATTTCTTTTGAGCTTCTTTGGAGACAATCTCAGCCATCGAAAATGCTTTGGGAAAGGTTAGGGATTGCCACATTGACTATTATACTGCTGGGGGGTTTATTGTAGGGTGGAGGAAAATGATTTTAGCAGGGTAGAGAGATGGTTTTGCATGGAAGAGTATGGGGCGAGACATACAAGTTTTCCTTCTGATTTGTAGTGGGCGGAAAAGAAAGACTTTTTTGGGGAGTAGGCAGAAATGGTCCCCTTAAGTTATATAACTTAAATGCAATCTCTACCTTCTTTGCAATTTTAACCCTTGTCTTTCTCTTTTGCAATACAACTTAAGGTTTTGGCAGTTTTGGCCCCTCAAGTTGTATTTTCTTTACTTGGCTTGACTTTTGACTTTGCCCTTTCCATTCCATGCTTGGATTCGTTTGCTTTTGGCTTTCTTTTTGCTCCTTTTCTTGAATATCCGTTTCCTGCACAATACAAATGCAAACATACAAATACAATGTATTTTTGGTACGTTTTTAGTCATTTAGGTTCGCTTAATATTGAAAAAATGGTAATGTTAAATTAAACACATATCAAAATCCCTCATACTAAGGTATTAGCCGTGTCCTCACGCAATGTTATGAAGTAAATACTCAATGAAAACTAAGAATCTAGGCCCCCCTCGACTAATTACCTCGAAAAGTAGCAAAGTGTTCGTCAAGGGGAACTAAAGAATCAATAGCTTCAACGAGTCCCGTTTTTACCATTTTTTTATATGTACACTAACTATCCCTAATATTTTTGGATTTTTTTCTTTCTTTTTCTTTTCTTAACTACCTGTTTGACTTCCTTTATTTTATCAACATTGGGATCATAGAATGAGAAGCGCCCATAGAATAATCTACGGACGTCCTGACGGATAAATTCATCGTCCCCGATTTTTCACTATCTAGATCTAAACCAAGCAATTAAAACTAAGGATCATAGTCGATAAAGTATAGATTTAACCCCATATTTATGACTTGTGAACTTTTTACTCCCAACATGGATATATGATTTGAATGTGTGTGCTTGTTTCAACCATAGATCAACTTATTTTCATAGTCGTAATTCAAGATGAATCACGACTCAAAGCAACAACTTATTAGGCACATGTAACTTGATTTTAAACCATAGAACTTTTTGCAACATATTTATCATTTTCATAAGTTCTTAAAGCTAGGGAATGGTTTGCTTAGTTGACACACCTACCTAGGCCTCGCTCCCTAGTAGGATATCACAACCAACGACCGGTGTTCTTAGTTTGAAAACCCACCCCGTTGCTAGCGTAGTGGGAAATCACATCAACACCTTCTTCCTAATATGGCTAAGAATCGGTGTCTTAGTTTGAACCCTCACCTAGACCTTTCTTCCAAGTGAGATATCACAACACACCAAATTCCTAGAAGTAAAGACGTCTTAGTTTGAACCCCCACCTCGTGGTTAGCGGAGTGGGATATCACGACACATCTTTTACTAGCTCCATATGATCAAATGTATGCTTCATTGGCATAATTACAATATTCGTGCATTTTTGCATTCATACTTCATTCATGTTTCTTTGGCATTTTATCTTTCAAAACCTTGCTTTTAAAGAATCAAGTTACAAATTTGAAGCTTTTTCTGAAAACATCGATTGACTTAGTTGAACAAGCACGTGTGATTAGGTGGATTAGAAGCTTATGGGAGAAAAAGAACACAAGTTATTCATATAAGTTTTGAGACGAATCTTGCTTAACACATAAACTTATATTCAACTACTTATCACTTCTTGTTCTTCAATCTCGGAAAGCTTAGCCCTACATTAAGGCACTAGCTAGGGCTCAACACGCCCGTTCGAGTCAAAAATTATTCACATTCTCCCCAATTAGGAAAGTCTAAAACTGTAATAAAACACTTATTTATTTCTGAAAATTCGTAAATTTTTTTTTTTTCATTTTTTTTTTGGTCTTTTTTTTTGCAAAATTAGTGGGTAGATAAACAGATTACCGTGACAACAACGGCTGCAGGCAAAAATCAAATTGAAGATCCCCCCCAAACTAGTACTACAACATCGTCCTCGATGTTAAATAGGGGATACCTACGTAAATCTAAGGCCGTTTATAGAAGTGTGCCAAAAAGATAAAAAAAACGTTAAGTCGATTAGATTTGGGAGTACTGGATTCCTAAAATGAAGCTGAGGATGTGAAACTCTTGATAAAAATACAAGCACGAGAGTTCTTCACAATTCGGGCAATCCTGGACAATTAACAACATAAACACGAAACACGGGTAAAGGGAAAGCAAACATACCATACAACAAGAAAACACTTATTCATTTTTACACAATACTACGATAAGCATGGGGTGCCTCCCACGAAGCGCTTGTTTAAGGTCACTATGCTTGACCCGTCACCTGAATTTATTGGACATTAGGGAATGTTTGGAGATCCGGGACTACCAATTGTGGTACGTCCCCTCCAAAGTAGTGTTTAATACGATGACCATTCACTTTGAAGTTTGGCCCAGAGTTTTGAGATAACTCGACAGTGCCGTACGGGAAAACTTGTGTGATAGTGAATGGTCCTGACCAGCGGGTTTTAAGCTTTCCTGAGAAAATCTTTAATCTAGAGTTAAAGAGGAGGACTCGATCACCGATGTTGAAAACGCGGTTCTTGATCTTGGAGTCGTGAATCCTCTTTGTCTTTTCTTTATAGATCAAAGAGTTCTCATAAGCTTCATCACGGAGCTCGTTAAGTTCATTCAGCTGAACTTTCCTGTGGTCACCAGCGGTTTTCAGGTCAAAGTTCGTATGTTTCAAGGCCCAGTATGCCTTGTGTTCTAACTCAATTGGCAGATGGCAGGCTTTTCCGTAAACCAGTTTATATGGAGTACACCCAATGGGTGTTTTGTAAGCGGTACGGAAAGCCCATAAAGCATCATCGAGCTTATCTGACCAAAAGGTACGGTTTTCGCCCACGGTCCTTTCAAGAATTCGTTTCAAACCACGATTGGATACCTCAACTTGTCCACTTGTTTGTGGATGATACGCGTGGAGAGACATGAAGTGACTCCATATTTAAGCATTACCCTTTGCAAATTGGTCATAGCAAAAATGTTGTTCCGCGATCACCTTTTGATTGCACGAGGGGCCACCGAACTGCGAAGAAGATTTAATAAATTAGCAAACGAACTCGGGCGTCATTGGTGGGGATCGCTTTTTTGCTTTAACCGACCATTTGATAAATAATCAAAAAACGCCACGAGGATGTATTTTTGTTGCCTTTGTATAAATGGGAAATGCCCCAAAAAGTCATGCCCCAAACGTCAAAGATTTCATCAAACCTTGGATATGAATATTGTGGCTCTCATGCACGTTGTGAAATTTTCCTTGACGCTGGCCAAAGTTGCAGTTTTTAACCAACTCATGGGCATCTTTGTAGATTGTGGGCCAAAAGAATCCGGAATCGAAGACTTTTCTTGCTGTGTAGTTAGCACCGTGATGTCCACCGGTGGGACCATTATGGCAAGCCATGAGGATGTCATGGGCTTCTTTGCCAAAAACACAACGTCGAATAACTTGATCCGCACAGATTTTAAACAGAAAGGGATCTTCCCAGAAATAATGCTTCACATCTTTGAAGAATTTTCTTTTCTGCTGGGTTGACATCCCTTTGATCACGAAATTTCCCGCATGGTAGTTTGCGATGTCAGCAAACCATGGGGTACTAGAATCAAGAGCAGCAATCGAACTAAGGGTTTCCAGAGGAAACTTTTCATTTATCTCCTTTGGATCGAGCTCATTCTCGTGAGGATTCTCTAATCGTGATAGATGATCAGCTGCTAGGTTCTCAGCTCCTTTTGTGTCAACTACATCAAAGTCGAACTCTTGAAGGGAGAGAACCCATCGGAGTAATCTCTCCTAGAAACTTTCTTTGCAAAGCGATACAGAAGGGCGGAATGATCCGTATACACAGTGCATTTGTTCATGACAAGGTAAGATCGGAATTTTTCGAATGCGTACACCACGGCTAACATTTCTTTCTCTGTCGTGGTGTAACGTGATTCCGCCTCATTCAATGTTTTGCTTGCATAGTGTATAGGTCTGAAATGTTTCTCATGACGTTGCCCCAAGACTGCACCTAAGGCGAAATCGCTTGCATCGCACATAAGTTCAAATGGTTCATTCCAGTCTGGGGCAATCAGGATTGGAGCCTCGGTTAGATTCTTTTTGAGAGTGTTAAATGCTTCAATACACTCTTTGGAGAAATAAAACGGAGTCTCTTTTTCAAGCAAATGGGTCATGGGACGGGTATTTGAGAATCTGGATGAATCTTCTATAAATAACCCCTGCATGCCCAGAGAAACTAACTGATTTCCTTTTAAATGTAGTCGTGTAGGGAGCTTTGCTGATAATAACGTCAATCTTAGCTCGATCAACCTCAATTCCCGACTTGGAGATTTTTATGTCCATAGAAACACGCCTTCCTTAACCATAAATGGCTTTCCTCTCTCCCAGTTTAGGGCTAGATTGGTGGTCTTCACACCGCTTAAGCATCTTTCCAAATGGGTTAGGCATGTAGAAAAGAACTTCCAAAAACCGAAAAGTCACCATAAACACTAGCCAATCATTTTTTCGATCATGTCGTGGAAAGAATTGCCATCATACATCACTGGAATGAGCCTGGTGCCTAGCAGAGGCCAAAGGGCATGCGCGTTAGGCTAAGTCCGTATGGCAATAAATGTGTCTTTTTCCTGACATCTTGGAGTCCTATGGGTATTTGAAATTAACCCTAGAAACCATCGAGAAAACAATAGTATTTCGTATTCCCCGCAAGCCTTCTCGAGCATTTGGTCCATGAATGTTAGTGGAAAATGTCCTTATCGGGTGGCTTCATTTAATTTTCGTAGTCAATGCATACCCCGCCATCCCTAACCAATCGAGTTGGGATCAACATTTGCCTCATTCTCACTATGGTAAAAACACCTTTCTTTGGTACCCAGTGTACGGGCTTGGAACCCTGGACTATCCGTGATAAGGGAAATTATTAATCTAGCGTCAAGAAGTTTTTCAACTTCCTTTTTTATGACATCGTGGATTTTTGGGTTTACCCGTCTCTGATGTTGGACCGCTGGTGTGTAGTCCTCTTCCATTAAAATTTTGTGTGTACAAAATTCCGGGTTAATACCCTTGATATCGGAGAGTTTCCAAGCGATGGCTCGCTTGTGGGACTGCAACACCTTTATGAGAGCGGCTTTCTCCCCGACACTCAAATCTTTAGCAATGATGACTGGTAACTTGTTGTCATCCTCTAAAAATGCATATTCGAGGTGGGGAGGTAAGTCCTTGAGCTCGACCTCGGAAGGTTCATCAATTGATGTTTCATTGGTTTTGGCTTCACAAATCTTAAGTTCTTTTCTATCCTCAGGAAAATAATTTGCATGGTTGGGAAGTGGAGATAAGGGCTCACTATTTAGGATAGCTTCAAGAAGAAGAATGTCCTTCTCGGGATCACATTCGGCATCATCAATTCCTGACTTATACGAAGTATCAGAAAGTTCAGCCTCGATTTCTTCAAGAATGAAATCACTACCCTCGAATGGAGTGAGGGTGGGAGAAGTGGTATCAACAATCGGTTCAAAGTAAGGAGTGGAATTTCCATTTGCTAATACTTCCGAGAAACCTAAAATCTCTTGAGAATATTCCTCACACGCTATATCAATAAAGTCGACCTTGTTAACTGATTCCATGGCATTGTAGGAGAAATTTTTCGTATCTCCTACTTTGAAAGTCACGGATTTGTCATCATGTCTTAAGGTCATCTCTTCACCGTGCACATCAATCAAGGCTCTTGCCGTTCTTAAAAATGGTCTTCCTAAAATCAACGGGACTCTAGGGTCGGCATCATAGTCAACTACCACAAAATCGGCTGGAAAGTAGAAGGTTCCAACCTTCACAAAAACATCTTCGGCTATGCCGGTGGGAGTGGAGATTGATCGGTCGGCTAACTCGAGTACCATCCTAGTTTTGGTCAGCCCTTGGCGATTAAGCTTTTCAAAAACGGAGAGTGGCATTAGATTGATGCTTGCACCGCAGGATTCGCCAGGGCCAAGCACTTCATACAACTCTGAAAAATACAACAAACGGTATTCAGAAATTCTAACCCAGGGTCTCCTAATTTTTTCGGAAATTGTCTTTAGATGACTGCAGAGCAATTTTCATAAACCGGTGTTTTGTTATTCCAAATCTTAACTTGTTTGTTCAAAAGCTTTCTGAACATCGGAGCAAACTTAGGCATGTGCAGGAGAGCATCCGCGAAGCTCAGCTCGAAGTGGAGATTCCGAAAAATTTCCATGAATTTCAAAGCTAAAAGGTCGTCCAATTTCGCGAACTTTCTGTTTGGTTGCCCTAGATGGATATGGTAAAGTCGTTTTGGCTTTAGGCATGACAACTGGTTCATCACATGGACTATCCGGAGGTTGGAAATTTTTTGTAGTTCCTTAGGAAGCACGTGTCCTTTGGTATACCTTCGCTTCAAACTTCCACCACCGGAGGTGGAATTTTGAGGTACCATATATGAAACACCGGCTTCTTGGGGTGATTGCTTTCAATCACCCATCGGGTTAGCAACAGTGTTGCTAGGAAGAGAACCCAACTTTAAAGTAGAAGTTGTTGGAATTTACGATTTTTGGTGAGCAAGTCGGTTATGTTGGTCATTTGGTTTTGCATGTTTTGCATCACCGCATCATTAGCCTTGACATAGCTATCAAAATCGGGCTTAGACACACCCAAAGCTTGATGAGCTGGAGCTTGGTAAGCTAGGTTTGTTGATTAAAACCCGTGGTTGATACATTGGGGCTTGTTGTTGAACCTGGGTCGTTTGGATTTGACCCTGTTGTAGCCATTTTTCCCAATGTTTTGGATCTGGTTCCAACGATTCTGATGTTGCTTTTGTTGTGTTGCATGGGAGGAAAACCGGGTGGTCTGATTTGGTTCGCCATCGGTGGCGGACGATAACCGGAATTTCCTTGGTTGAATTTGCTGCGGCTGCTTGCGAGATGTATTCTTGATGTTGTCTCGGTAATTGTTGCTAAACAGGTATCCAGACACATACGATATGAGGGCAACCACCGCAAGGTAACACGAACTTTGCTCAAAAGACCTCGCTTTAACGGGAGCGGGAGCTGGATTGGAGATGTCTTTCTGTCGAGAATGTAGAGCTCTAACCAAATCTTTCCAATTCAGCAACATCGGAGATACACCGGAGTTGGAACAGCGCACGTACTCACTTTAGCAAAATGGCTTTGCTTCGGGAGGTTTACGAACTTGTTGGACTGCTTCCGATGATGGCCTTGAGCAATCAGCGGGCCTTTTGTCCAAAAAGTTACCACCTGCGGCGGAGTTCAAAGAGTCTTGATCATTGACATTTAAAGCATTGTAAAATGTATCAAGTTGGTGAAGTTCCGAGAATCCATGGTGTGGACATGCTCGGAGAAGATCTTTGAATCGATCCCAACTTCACAAAAACGACTCATCAAACCATTGTTGAACATTGGTAATTGTCGTCCGAAGATTGTCGTATAAGAAGGTGGGGGGGGGGGGGGGAAAAACTGATTAATGAATTTAGCAACGAGGTCATCCCATAGTCTTGAATTGATCTAGGGGTTTCTTTTTTCAAGCAATATTCGGCTAGCCCCCTTCGAGAGAGAAAGGGAAAATAGCATCGAACTTAAATGATGTAGGTCGTGACATTAGGATATCCAAGTGGAAGGTGATTTTATTGAAGTAACGGATTTGTGCATGTGGGTCACTTGTCATGTCCGAAGAACTGCTTGTTCTGGACAAAGAGTTACAACCCATGCTTGATCTCAAAATTTGCTGCTTCAATTTCAGGAACAACAATTGCGTCCTCGTATCCCTCGGTGGGAGCCTGGAGCAATTCTGCCATAGTTCGATTATCAGCCATCGTGTCTTTGGGAGTTTCAACAAGATTTCGAGGAACTTGTTGTTGTTGTTGTAGACGACGAGCTTTAGAACGAGTGGCTATAGCCACTAAAATAGAGAACCAAAAGAAGAGTATTTTTTTGTGTTTTTTTTTTTTTTTTTTTTTTTCACAATCTAATTTTACGGACATAACCTAAAACTATACAACTTGAACCCAAATATCTACTTACTTCACGGTAGCTCTTCAAAACGCTAAACTCACACAAGTGAAGCGGAGGAGTAGGAAAATATCGCGAAGTCTTAATTCTCACTTTGGGGTCATAGTTCCAAGTTAATAAACCCTCCTTATACCCACTTTATAGCTTGTTTAACTTTTCAAGGTGAGCCGTATATCGTAAGAGACACAAATGGTAAGTTTTAAATCTTTTGTTCGAGTTGGGAACCAATAAGTTCACCGGAAGTTATTATGATAATACCTCAATTGAGAATATTATATTTTGGTATTTTTACCAATTTGTGAATTTTATTTCTTTTTATGGAAAATGTTTTTATATTTTTGGTTTTTCTTTGTTTTTATATGATAATTATACTAATAAAAGAAACTGAAAAATATTTTTGTACTTTTTATGTTTTTATAGAAGAAAATATTCACAGATGTAAACACAATGGTTAAGTGTAACGAAATTCGCTTTCAACCTCCCCGGCAGCGGCGCCAAAATTTGACTCGCGCAAACTCACCCCTTAAAACCTATCTATATATGATATAAATACACCAAGGGACGAAATCACGCGAGAGCAAGATAACCGGAAGCAGTACAGAGTGTCCCCGGGTCGTTATGTCCCAACGAGGCTAAAATGGAAAATCGCAAGACGAATGATGATTTGTGTTTGAATGTGACAGGGTGTGAATTATGATTGGATACTGAACCTAATAAGCAATTGAACAAGAAGATAATTAAGGAACATAAGCTAGAACAAGCATACAAGCTAGGAATGACAAAAATACTTTAAAACTTTAGACTAAGGCATAAACAAGCTTAAATAAACTTAAGAAAAATCAAATTAGCTAACCTAACTCTAAATAAGCAAATACAAAAAGCAATTAAGCTAAATTAAACAAGATAAACACAACAGTACTAACAACAGTACTAACAGTTTTAACTACCAGTACTAACTTGGAGTTAGTACTGCTAGGATAAAGTTAGTACTGTTAGCTTAAGGTTAGTACTGCTAGGCTAACAAAACACAAAGAAACAATAAATAAGCTAACAAGCTAAAACAGAAGTTCACCTAACCTTAAAAAGCACTTAGTAATAAGAATAAGCAACTTTAATGAATTAAAATGACAAAATGAGATTAAAATGACATATCATGAACTAGAAAACTAAATGATAACTCTTAAAAATTTATTTTGAATAAGGGCAAATAAGTTCTACTGAATACGGTAGACTAAAATAGGCTTAATTACTTTAAAGCTAAAAGAAATCTTAAATAATGTTGAATAATAAGCTGATTTGCTAAAATGGCCCTCCAATATTACTAACAGATTAACTGACGTACTAATCTTGGAGTAAGAGACTGGTAGATGAGTTAGTAATGATACCTTTGAAATCGAGTAAATGATAACTCAGCAGTATACAGTGGAGTTTAGCTAATAGGTAGCTTTAAGTTAATACTGTCTCCAAAAGGGAACTAGCAGTATGTTACTATAAACTAACAGTTTTAAAGTATGTGAAACTATCTAGTATAAGTAGAAAGTAATACAAACACATTTTTCAATTAGCAATAAAGCGAAAAATATGCACTTTAAAACAGTTCTGCAAAAAATAAGACAATAAGGAAAAGAAAAAACTTACAACACCCTTGCTCCATAACAGGGTCAAACAGAGAATTTACGCAAGCTCTAGCTTGTATCAACAAAGCTAGTGAGAGTCAATAAGCCAATCCAGAAATTGGATTTATCATCCATACAATCTATGGTATATTTGAGGTGATATTTTGATTTTCTTTTACTACTAACTTTTTCACTTTACTTAATGAAAACAGCTTATGAGTAAGCTGTGGTGAGATGATTTTAATACACAAAAACATATGATTTAGAAATTAACACTTGGGTATGGTAAATTGACTTACAACTCAAACTGCATAAACTTGGAAATTGTTAACATATGATGAAAGTAAATGTTTGTAAGTTAATTTGAAATTTAAGCTTAAGATTAAAAATTAATTGTTGCTTAAAAAAAAGATAAACTAAATCTAGATGCACTAATAAGGCTTACAAAAAAGCTCTTTTTATTTGCCAAAAAGCTTCATCTTGCCCTTGTGCTTCTTTTGGAGAGAATAAAAACAAGTGTTTGTCGCTTGTTGTGTGAGGAGAGACTAAACAAATCCCAGCCTTGATTTCTTTTGAAGCTTCTTTGGAAGACAAATCTCAGCCATCGAAAATGCTTTGGGATAAGGTTTGGGATTGCCAACTTGGACTTTATTATGCTGGGGGGGGGTTAGTAGGGTGGAGGATTGATTTTGGCTAGGGTAGAGAGATGGTTTTGCAGGGAAGAAGTATGGGGCGACATACAAGTTGTTCCTGGGTTTGTTGGGCGGGAAAGAAGACTTTTTTGGGGAGTAGGCAGAAATGGTCCCCTTAAGTTATATAACTTAAATGCAATCTCTACCTTCTTTGCATTTTTTTAACCCTTTGTCTTTCTCTTTTGCAATAAACTTATGGTTTTGGCAGTAGTTTTGGCCCTCAAGTTGTATTTTCTTTACTTGGCTTGGCTTTTGACTTTGCCTTTCATTATGCTTGGATTCGTTTGCTTTTGGCTTTCTTTTTGCTCCTTTTCTTGAATATCCGTTTCCTGCACAATACAAATGCAAACATACAAATACAATGTATTTTTGGTACGTTTTTAGTCATTTAGGTTCGCTTAATATGAAAAATGGTATGTGTAATTAAACACATATCAGATTCCTTTGGTAAAAACTTGGACAATGGACTACTAGAATATAAATTGCCTTTAAGTAGTAAGTGGGTAAAGTCACTATGAGCTAGGGTTTAATAAGATCACCATTATTAATCTCCTAAGATAGATTATAATCAATGAATAGGATGCTTTATGCGGATGCGTTTAATTGTGACAAAATTCTACGTGTCTAGGTTTTAAGAAGAAGTACCACCTAAATCGTAGAATGATATGCCGCCTCGAGATAAGCACTCATTGCACTAAAATAAACAAACATGCGTTTTAATTGGATTAATCATGGTTAATTTATATTTGGCTAGACCGCTCTTCTATCATTTGATTATCTGCTTGTGTGTGTTATTGTGTTTTAAATTGATTTAAGTCACTACCAAACCTGAGCCAGTCTCTCAGACTGAAAACCCCCTTTATCCGTTAGAGCTAGGTTTAGCATAGGTTTAACATAGATTAGAATTAGCATAGTTTAGTTAACCAAAATATTAATAGAACTATAAGATTAATGCTCTCGCTCTTAGTGATCGAAACTCTACTTACCAACGAAGCTACATCTGATCGGGTACACTAGCCGTTAAAGTGTTGTTTTTAGGTAAAGTCGGCAAAATATAAATGTAAAACTTGATAACAAATAAAGACCTAACTACGACAACACATCAACAATCCCTTACAATACTAACTCTAGGTCATCCTCCCCCTCCTTTCTCCTTTTGCACGCCATAAGCCCACTTCCCCTTACCCTTCATTAAACCCCTTGTCTCCTTGTCCCTAAATATCTTCTCATGTCTTAAACATCCTTTCTATATAGATCACACACTCTCTTTTTCTTTCTCATTTCAACACTTTCAGATGCACAAATCCTCTCTTCCTATACTCCAAAAACGATAGCAACAATAACAACATCAAGGGAATTTTCAAGATTGGTTAAGGATCTTGCAAGAGGATTAAAGCTTGGGTAAAAATAAGCTATGGTTTATACTCAATCTATGGTTTTTATTAGTTGTTCTTGGGTATTTTGTACACTTTGTTCATCCAAATCATCCTCAACTCATTATAAGCACATCAATTACATGTTTTTCATCTTTATACCACCAATATATGCTTGTAGTGTAAGATTTTGAATTAAAGCTTGTTTTTATTAAAACCTAAAAGTGGCACAAATATATGTCGACTTGCAAGCTTGGTATCACACCTTTAAAAGACTCTTATGGATAATTTCATGACATGTGAACTTAGTACTATGTCTTAAGAAGTTACCCTAGCTATTTTTTAAATTTAGGAAATTTATTAGTATTTTTAACATTTTACACAAGTAAAAATGTCCAGATTTGTACTCTAAACAAAATGTGTATTTTTGAGCACCTTAGGCTTAGATTGGGAAGCAGTGGTATTTAAACATTTTGTAGCCAAGACATAGACCTAAACACAGCCACTTGAATCACCTAAAGAGGTTAAGTATTGAAAGAGTTATGACCAAAACAAAACGGGTAAGCTTTTCTGAAAATTTTTAGTTTTGACATTCGTATGTTGTGAGGCACTTTTGGAACCCTTAAGCCTTGAACCAATCTGTAAAGCTTACAATTTTGGAAAGCCAACTCGAAATACTACAACCTAGGCATTTTAACGGACTAATTTCCTTTAGAAACAAATGAGATACGGTCTCGAGAAGTTAGGTAACAATATTAGGCAGTGGGTTTTGCTCACTGTTTTGATATAAAATAGTCTTGCTTGGTATTTTCTAAGTGTTTTTACATGTGTAAACTTTATAAAACTTCATTACAAGTATAAGGGTGATAAACATTTAAAAAACTCATATGCATATTGTGCATTTCATATTATAAACCTAAAGCGCCTTATTATATAACTATGTCACGGTTAGGATACATTGATTCTTTGTACTCATACTACTACTGTATCATCTTATTTCTTGAGGTAAGTTCCATAGCCCTACTTTTACTCACTTTATACTTGATTGAAACACTTGGGTGAGAATACAATGCTTGCTTTTACTTACGAACACAAGTACTTAGAAACTTTTACGTATTAGCCTAACTTACCTTATTACCATGGAGTCCCCACTATCATGAACCGTTAATTACTTTGTGTAAGCGAGAATGATCTAAATAGATCTATTAGGATTGAATTTACCCGTCCGGGTGTTGGTAACCCTCACTTGACCGAATGCACTGGTCAAACGGACGCATTTCATTTGAGAAACTCTAGGTGTTTGGCATAGCACCTACTGGAGCAACAATTGTAACAACTTGAACTCTACTTAAGGTTTCGGTGTCATGAGCTTAGTGCAATAGTAAATAATTTTCTTATAACATTTTATTTGTTATGATGGTCATACCCAGAAATTTTGTGGTCCATACTACTTTTACTGAACGTCACTGATTATTGAAACCCATGAACTCACCAACTTTATGTTGACATTTTAGCATGTATTTCTTAGGTCTGTAACTACATGGTATTTGGATAGCATTTTAGAGCATCATTCTATAGTCACATTTTGCGACATCATCATATTGAAGATTTATTACATTACTTATAAACATTTGGTTATGTACTAAAACTTTTATGTACTTACGTTGTGAACTCTTAAAAACTGTGTCCATTTGTTAAACCCTTAAATGATATCAAATGTTATTTTAAAACGACTCATGTAGAGGTCGTTCTTTATTACTTGTGACTTTGTGTTATAAAATCACGCCCCCGATTACATTCTGTTGCACATATTTTGAGGGTGTGACAGATTGGTATCAGAGCCCTGGTTATGGAGAACTAGGTCTCATTAGTAGGCCTAGACTAGGGATGAGCACGGTACCGGTCCCGTACCGTTCCCGTACCGAATTAGTGGTACTGATTTTTTCCCGAGCATAAATTAGTGGTACCGGTACCGTATCGAACGGGATTCGGATACCGGTATCGGTACTGAGAAATCAGGTTTTTCCCTTTTTTTTCAAGAATTTCCCGATTTGGTACCGGTCCCGTACCGAATTAGTGGTCCCGATTTTTTTCCACCTTATTTTGTAGTCCCAGTACCGTACCGTATACCGGGAATCGGTACGGTTCCGGTACGGTTTCGGTTCGGTTTCGGGATTCGGGTCGAAATGCTCATCCCTAGCCTAGACTATAATCGTTGCATCATAAACATTTTGCACGCATAAATCAATGAATGGTCATGCATGCTCATTTACTTTAATGATTTTTAAGGCAATACTAAAAAAATCTAAGACATTGTGAGTGACACAATGGTCTCTAAAACTTTTTCCAAGACATTTGAGTGATACCATGGTCTTTAAAACTTTTTTAAGCACTTACATAATATCGTTTTATATGATCTTGAAACTTGTCACAATTTGTCGAACCCACTAGTTATCTTACTATGCAACTCCAAGTTTGAACACTTGTCCCATACTTTTGAAACACCTATGTCATCTCATAACTCGCCACCTAAAAACATGCCGATTAATTCGAACACGACTTTAACCTATCACCTTGTAACGTCTCATTTTTGAAACACAACTTTTGGAACATGACTCATTAACGTCTTATTTTTTATTTTGAAGAAACATGCTGCCAAGAAGACAAGGTCTAAGTTCTGCCGCTATCGAACAACTGATAGCCCACCGTGTGGCTGATGCAATGACAGCCTACAAAGCTAACTAAAACAGTGGTAGTGGAGCGAATGGTGGAGCTAGTGGTAGTGCTGGAGGAGTGAAGCACACAACTCGTGGTTGCTCTTACAAGGAATTCTTGAACTACAAGCCTCGCATCTTCGACGGGACGGAAGGAGCTGTTGGTTTAACAAGGTGGTTCAAGAAAATGGAGTCCATGTTCTACATCTACAACTATGCGAAGAATTGTCAAGTGAAGTATGCTACTTGCACCTTGCTAGATGGTGCATTGACTTGGAGGAATGCCTATGTATAGTCTGTTGGACTGGATGCCGCTTATGAAACAACTTAGAAGGAATTAAAGAAGATGATGATCGAAGAATACTGTCCAAGGAACGAAGTGCAAAAGATGGAAACTGAACTCTGGAACTTGACAGTCGAGGGAACATACATCATTGGTTATACCAAACATTTCCAAGAATTGGCACTACTTTATCTCATGGTCACTCCTGAATACAAGAAAATCAAATGTTATATCTAGGAACTCATAATAAACATTTAAGGGAAGGTGACTTCTTCAAAGCTGACCAAATTTCAGGAAGCAATCCACATGGCTCATGATCTCATGGATCAAGTTGTACGAGTGAAGGTTGCAACGGATGCTGACAACAAGAGAAAATAGGAAGATGGTCAGGGAAGAAATTCTGGCAAACAACAAAATAGAAGACGTGAAGTAGTTAGAGCATAAGTTGTTGGATCAATGTGGTAGCTGCAAGAAGGTCGGTCACCAAACAAGAGACTGCTGGAACCCTACCTCTGTGACATGCTATGAATGTGGAGAAAAAGGACACACCGGGAACTACTGTCCAGACTTGAAAAATCAGGATGGAGCTGAAGAAGCTTATCAGGACCCTAACGTTGTTACGAGTAAGTCCCTCTTCAAATATTGTTATATTTCCGTCTTAATTGATACATGTGTCAATAGAAGTTTTGTATCCACTACTTTTAGCCATCTAAGTGATGTTGCCCCAATTTTCTCAGTCACTAAGCACTTATTGAATTTGTTGATGGTAAGCTAATAGGAACCTATATTGTAAGTCAAAGGCGTACCTTGGAATTATTAAACCATCAGTTACCCACACTTTTCCTCAAACACCTCATCACCGAGTACCACAAACTGAATTTCGAGACGAAATTCATTTAATGGGGAAAGACTGTGACAACCCATATTTTTTCGGTAAACTTTTATTTGCCAACTTGAACGTTTTACTTTGAACACGTGAAAATTTGAGTTAACTTATAACCGGGAAGTTATCCCGGGTACAATGAGAAACGACTTTGAACGTGCTCCGTCTCTAGACTAAGTTTAGTCTACATTATGCAAGTATATTATCATTCTCATGAGCTATAAAACCCAAAAATTTGAATTTCATTTCATTTTGTTAATTTGAAATATAACCTAAAGTTTAATAATAAGTATTTGGAATTTAAAACCTTAGGTTATAATTTTGGGAAATTATAAAGATATAACATAAGGTATTTTGTTTTAAAAAAAAATATTTTTTGTAATTTTGAGTATTTTGTATATTTACTTCCTTTTATTAAAAGAACCTATTTTAAGGGATAAGCATTAAAAAGTTTTAGCAAGTATTTGGTGTAATCTTCAAAATGGGAAAAAAATTATCGTGTCCCCCTCCTCCTTCATCCATAACCGGCCTTTAGGGGTGATTATACACCAAAATCTTTTATTTTTGTAATAAAACTTATTTTAGGAAAAGAGTGTAAAGGGATTAACACAAACATTTGGTAATCTTCTAAATCAATAAAAAGATTTTGTCCCCCCTTCTCTCCATCCTTATAACCGGCCCCCTCCTCCCTCATTCTCCATCATCCTTTAAAAATTTTCACTCCATAATTTTGTGCATTCCTCCATAGAAGCTTCAAGCAAGAATAATGTTTAGGTATTTTTGGCTAATCCTTGAAGTTTTAGTGTGGTTTTGATCTTCATTCTTTGATGTATTCTTGGGTTCTTGGTGTTTATTTTGTAATCCTTCCTCATTCCATAGGTAATTATTAATTTCGTTTCATCCTTGTTGTCACCATGATTACATATGCAAAAGTTTTCATAAAAACCTAAAAGATTGTAAGAAATAATGTGTTTATGTTCTTGTCAATTTCTCTAGGGTTTAATCTAATTAAATTGGTTAATTTACATGTTATGAAACCCAAATATGATCATTAAATATGTTATTAATAAAAACTTCAAGATTAGAAACCCTAGGGTTGGTTTTAATGGGTGTTAATAGGGGTTTTCAGGGTTAATAATTCTGGGCAGAATTTTAGGTCATGTTCAACGGGGTATATCTTAATGATAAAAATTGGTTTTAACATGACTCTTAAGCCTAAAGTTAAATTCGAAAAGTCTAGTGTCTGAAAAATCCAGCCTCATGTCAGTTGGAGGTCGGGAAGGTCAATTTTTAGATTTTATAAGATTAAGTGTCAAAACTGGGAATTCAGTCTGAAAAATTCAGTTGTAGTATTTGATTTTTATTTCTCAAACCATAACGAATTAGCCTTTAAAATTTTCGTGGGATAATCTTTATAATATTAGCTACATCTTTGAGTTTTTTCAAAATTTTCTGAGTTGTCTAAGTAAGGTTTTTACGCGTCAACTTTTCAAAGGTTCTGCCAGGTCAGTTTTGGGTAACAAGGGTCAAAGGGATACTTAAACATGGAATTAAATTAAAACAATGATCATGGGTGTATTAGACATATGTAGGAACCTCTGTAATTTTTGGTGTAATTTTAAACGATG
Source organism: Tanacetum coccineum (assembly GCA_026074375.1). Classification (NCBI taxonomy): domain Eukaryota; kingdom Viridiplantae; phylum Streptophyta; class Magnoliopsida; order Asterales; family Asteraceae; genus Tanacetum; species Tanacetum coccineum. The sequence goes on along the minus strand of BQNB010045968.1, from coordinate 533 downwards.
TTTTTATAGGTCATTTATGTATGGAAACTTACCTTTAATAAGTAGTCAAAATCTGAAATTTTTGGAAACCTTAATTATGTCAAGTAAACTTTATTTATGGTAAGATCAAAAGTAAAACTACTTAAAAAGGGTATGTAATATATGGTAATCATGGTTGTTGTAGATTCAGTGAAGGTGTTGTGATCTCTTGCTTTTGTGTTCATTTCTCTCCGATTGCTTATTCGTTAAGGTACATATATTCCTTACCCATTTCTCTTTACTATTAGTATATTGTTATGATATACCGGTTGTTTCGTTCGTTCCGTTATTCGTACAGATATTTCGTCCTTTTAGTAAGGACAATTCATTCTCTTTTGTTTGGCTACTTGATCTATTTGATATTCCTTTGAGTTGCTATCCGTAATTAGGACTCGTTTGATGTTGATAATCCGTTTGATTCGATATTCGTCTGTATGAATCTGTTGGTTCTTGTTTGGAATATGCTACTAGATTCGTTTCCATATTTAGATTATTCAAAACTTGTTCACTTATAT